>JABUQX010008569.1:0-12713 GCA_015478945.1 Trachelipus rathkii
AGCATTATAATATGCCACAACAATCTTATGAAATACCAACTTTCGCAAACATGGTAGCTAAACCGCCAAATCCTCCCACATTTAATAATAATGGCTCTAGATCTGGTGTCCCTCCAAACTCTCCTCGTAATAATCGAACATTCTATCCCTCTAGAAAGGGTCAAAATTTTCCTAAGACAGGACGCCAGTCACAACAACAACCTAATCGTCCACAAGGTAATACTCAGCAGTATCAACAACAACAACAAAATCAACCTCAATGGAATAATCAACAACAACAACAAACTCAGCAAACTCCGACACAACAACCATGGTGGGCCGGAAATAACGTTTCTTGTAAATACTGTAAACAGCAAGGACACCATGTAAAAGATTGTCCATCAAGGCCTTATTGCCAATTTTGTGGTAAAAGGGGACATGTCATCGAAGAATGTTATGCAGAGAAAAATCAATGTATTCGATGTAAAGAACACGGGCATTGTTCAAAATTGTCCTCAACGAACAGAAAAACAGATGAAATGTGACTCAACTCCACGATGTCCTTATTGTCAAGGAAGTCACTTGGGCATGGATTGTCCTCAAAGATCAACAAAAAGTTCAAAAAACTAGCTCACTCTGTGGGAAGTGACCCGCCCACAGAGAAAAATTTACCTGTCAAAGAGTCTCCTAAGCCCCAAAGACAGAAAGAGCGTGTGAAGTCAACTAAAGGGTCGCAGTTGCCTCCACCTCAGACCTCGATATATGACGAAACGGAAGATTCCGATTCTGAAGTTATCTCGGAATTGTTACAGGTTAACGTTCCTAACCAGGAATTGGATAACCTATTAGACCCTTTTAAACCCTCATCAGAAAACCCAATCACTAAGATTGATTCGCAAGTGGCGAAAAATACTACTTCAATCAACCCTGATTCTACTCCTCTTAAGGATACTGTCAGTCCTGACCTTTCTTCATTATCTACTTTATTCCAACAGGAACCTAATACAACTACAACTACTCCCGTGCGGACCGGACGCACTCTTCAACTTAGAAATTTGTCAACAACCTCGCCAGATACTCTTGTTATAGGAGTCATAATAGATAACTCCTCTCAAACTCAATTACTAGAGGCTCTCGTAGATACGGAGCTTCATAGTATTATAACAAACAGAAACTTATAAATTACTAGGATCCGTTCAAAATACCTATGCAAGCCTACTTAATATGTCAGTATCTGTGCATCAGTGATGTCATTTTTTAGTTTTGGGCGGCTATTACGTTATCCTTTGCAACTTTCTCTAACAATTATAAAAACACAATCTAGGACTGTAATAGTTCCAGATGAAGTGGTTCCTATGGAATTGTCATTGGATATGATCTTTTACGAATGGAAAATATTCTGCCAGGACTGGGCCAAAAAGAAGTTAATAACTAGACATGTAATTAATGCCTAACGATTTATAGCAAATGTATTTAGAACGCAGAGGGACAGGAACATGCTGCTAAGTTGAATAAAGAGGTAACCATTCCACCAAATGGAGGAGTTACGGTATCTATAAATCAGAAAGAGTTATTTGGAAATCTTTCTAAGTCTACACTTTTATTGTTCACTCCTAATGAAAAGAATCACTTTGTGATGGACCATGCGGTCATACCGTACTCACTTGAAACTCCGGTGTTTCTGCCTTGCTATAACTCTTCTAATCACACAATCAAAATAAAATCTGGTTACCCAATAGGATCATTTTCTGTTCTTTCTATTCATCCTATCCATCCTACTAAACCAGTTCCTGTAAACATGGTCGAAATAACACAAAAACCTCAAAACACGTACCAGGAATGGACATCTGACAATCTCAGAAAGGCTTTTGAGCTTGATTCAACAGACCTAACTGAAGAACAAAAGGATCAATTAATACAACTCTTACTCAAATATCCAACTGCCTTAAGTCTCGGAGATGCAGATGTAGGTTGCACCTCTATCCTCAAACACTCAATCGAAACTTTTATAGACAATCCTATATGTGAACCCGTCAGAAGACTTCAAGGTCCTATCTTATACGAGGTGGAGGAGGTTTGCAGAAAACTCGAAGCGGAAGGTATCATCAGACAATCATTTTCTCCATACTCAGCCCCGGTAGTACCCATCAGAAAACCTGATGGAACTATGCGTTTATGCATAGACTACCGTAAACTAAATTCAGTCACTAAAAGGAGACTCCTTTCCCATTCCTAATTCTGATAGACACCCTTAATTAGCCTCCAGGTATGTGGTGGGTAAGAAATACTGCTCTAGAGCTATAGACCTTATAAAAAGGAGACTATCAGGTTCGACAATGGCGGAAGGACAAGTATTGAGGGAAAAACTGCATTTCTTCCACTCCGTTATCCCATTGGGAATTTCTAGAATGCCGTTTGGCGTTAAAAACGGACCAGCCACGTTCCAGGCCATGCACTTGATGTTAAGTCACATTTCATGGAGAAAAGTCGGATGGGTCTATCTGGACGAGTGTGCTCACATTACTGACACCTTTTGAAGAAAAGAACATTTATCCAAACACTTAGAAGAGGTTCTGTTACAGCGTTCCTAGGTAACGGTTTAAATTGAAAACCCTCAAAAACTTACTACGAAGAAAAGTTAATTTCCTGGGACACGTGATTTCAAGCGAAGGAATGATTCCTTTAGAAAAGAATCTCCAGGGAATTAGAGGATTTAAAGAACCAACAACAGTCCGACAAGTTCGACAGTTTATGGGACTGGTTAACTTCTACCGTAGGCACATTCCGAACTGTTCAGTGATTGCAAAACCCCTGTTTGACCTATTGAAATGTAAAAATAATATCCCATGGACTGACCAATGCCAACAGGCATTCGACCAACTTAAAGCACTCTTAACTAAACCACCCTTACTAACCTACCCAGATCGCTCAGACAAGGCTAAACCACTCTTACTTTACACTGATGCCTCAGGAATAGGTGCAGGAGCCTGTCTCAGTCAGGTCCAGAATGAAGAGGAAAAACCCATTGCATTTATTTCAACAGTATTTTCTAAGGCTCAAAGGGGGTACAGCACTACTGAAAGGGAGGTCGCTGCCATACGTTGGGCCGTCAGGTCACTAAAACCGTTCCTCTACAAAATTAAAGTCATTATCTATACAGATCATAAGCCTATCTTATTTCTACAAAACATGCCTTTGGTGAACCATAGAGTCGCCCGAACTCTTGAAGAACTCAACGATCTCGATTACGAACTTCACTACTTACCAGGCAAACAGAATATTGTAGCCGACATATTGTCTCGAACTCATCACGAAATCAAATCTGAAACGATTGACAAAAGCTATATACCAGAAATCCCAGACGGATTTATAGAGATTCCTATACCCGGAGGTGGGGATTCTCTTTTCCAATGTTTTTCACAATATCTATATAATCATGTAAATCATCATATAGCACTGTGTGTCAAAATAGTGCAAGAATTGATCGACCACCGACAAAATTATCATTTGCCAACAGGAAAAAGTGAAAAACAAACACTTCAACAATTAAAACTATCCAAATATCCTGGCCAATTGCCCTTTACACATAGTATTCAGGCTTTTGCAACTCTCTTCAAGGTTACCGTACTGGTGTATAGTGCCAAAGAGCACCCTCTGCAATTTGGTCTGTCATCTACTAAAAATAATGGAAAGATTTGTTATTTGTTTTGCAGAGGAGGAATACATTTCAATCTTCTCACTCCAATGAGTTTGGAAGAGGTGCCAGCTTCAGATGCAACTGCTATAATTGCATATCCACAGCTACAGTCAGTTAATCCTGAATCTCTCCCGATTACACACCATATTCTGGAACCAGAAATTGAGTTGGAGAACGATACCTTGGAAGCCAATCTTCGGCTAATTAATGAACTGGTGAAATCTGGTGGGGAGGATGAGTATTTGGTTGAATGTAATAAAACCACTATAACATTAAATAATTTCTCTCTGGTGATAAATTCACAGGATTCTGTGGAAGTAATCATGGCACATATCACAGAATGTCAACAAATGGACCCTCTGTTAAAAAGACTCATGAAAGCCCTAAGGAACGGACAACCTTTAAGAGGCCCTCTAAAGTTGTTTAGTCGTTCTCGTAATTTCTTATTTGTACAGGATGACCATATTATTCACTGTAATAGAAATAACCATTATCATTATTTGGTATCTTTTCGCTTTGCCGTACAAGTGGCAGTGATCAATCACTTCAAATTTGTGCATATAGGGCAGCGCAAACTATATGCTCTCTTAGAAAACATTATATGGCATCCTAAACTACGAATCATTTGCCAAGATGTTACAAAATCATGCCATACATGCCAACTTGCAAAAATTTCTAACATATTTTGGGCACCACCCAGGATCAAGATCAACACTCATCATCCCTTTGAATTAACCGCAGTTGACCTTATGCAGTTACCAAAATCCACAAGAGGAAATAACTATGTATTGGTCTTCATTGACCATTACAGTAAATGGGTGGCTGCTGTGCCAATCAAAACTAAACACACTGCAATAGTAACTGCCGCTTTAGAAAGTATCATCCCATATCTTCCAATGATTCCATCAAGACTTATGTCTGATAATGCTAGGGAATTTAGAGGACCGATTTTTGAAGATTTTCTTCGGTCACTAAACATTTATCATGTTTATACGACTCCGTACAACCCTTCATCTAATGGTATTTTGGAAAGGGTGAACCGCACTCTAATACAATATTTACGAGTGTCTCTAAAAGATCCTAGTCATTGGGATACTATTCTCCCACAAGTTATTCTCAAATACAACCATTTAAAGCATTCAGAAACGGGTAAAACCCCTGCTGAAATACTTTTTCAAGAAGCCCAGGGGTTCATCCCAAACTACCTTGGACAAGGTTTACTCAGTATTGGGATGAAGGACACTCTAAGTACCAACCATACCCTCTGGGTCAATTAGTGGCTATAAAGATTCAGTTACCTGGTGACCTCACTTCAAATAAATTCAAGGAAAGGTACCAAGGACCATTGACCATCATCAAAATAAACGTAAATGATGTAACCTATGTAGTCGAGGCACCGGATACGAAACGACAATACAGAGTACATCACCGACAACTAAAACGGTGGAACTCACCTCCAAATTATCTAGAAAGAACTCCAATCTTCATTGAATTGCTTACTCGACCATTACTTCCTGCTGATGAACCAGTAGAGGAGATTAACGGCGAATCAAATGAACCAACTCTGGAAGGACAAACCGACTTAGAGCTTCCAGATTTTTAATCTGATTCTGACGATGAGGAGTTTTTAGGATTCCCGGATGCTCCAGATCCTGACTTCTCTAATATAATATTCCATATCAATCAAAGTATCCTTTTAGCTAATTCATTAAATCCACAATTGGACCAAAGCATAGTAAATTCAAATGTTCCGTACAGTGAGGATACTTTGATAGAAAGTGAACAATTGAGTGATGTTTCCTCATTTCATTTAAGAAACTTATTTATAACACCTGAACAAATTTCGGTAATACCTCTTTTAATAGAAAACTCGCCTGTTTTGGATATTTCATCTTCCGAACTGGTTGAGACTCCTTCATATATTTCCTATACTCCAATAACTATAACTCAAGATCAAGAAATGTTACAGGTGCCTCAAAGGCAAGCTAGAAGATTGTCCAGGGATGACTTACTATCTCGTTCTAGTTTCATGGGTTCTCCCCAAGAACAGAATCCATGGGAAAATATTGCTCCTTTGGAGTCATTAGAAAGAGCATCAACTCCTACTGTAACCATGGATATCCCAAAATTGGAACTTTCAACACTATCATCAGATACACCTACTCAATCGGAATTCCCATTGGCGGGACATTCAGCATCAGTAATAAAGGAATTCTTGGAATTGGACAAATCTCCTACAAGAACACCACCCTCAACTCAAACAACTTTTAGTAAAAGGAAAACGGTGCAGTGGGCACCGGCAATTACAACTAAAGTGTATGAGGAGGAGAGACCAGGTGAGCAGGAAGTTGCAAGCACAGAGTCCATAGCCTCTCGTACACGTCGTAAATCAACTGTTGAACCACACTTATTACAACCCTGGGTACAACCACACATCCTAGAAAGGAAGAAAAGGAGTACTACTTGAGAAGAACAAATAGAAGAAGGAACTGCGGATGGACAAGAACCTCCAGATAAGGAATGAGGATACATCTTAAACTCTGTAAGTATTTCAGGTTCATTCTTGTACTGATTTTTTTGATATAATGGAAATATATAACCTAATTGCCAAATTAATTATTTTCCTACAGAAAGATTCTGCGGAGGCTTCATCGCCGTCTCTTTATGTGTGGAAGTGCTGGAGGATTGTGATGCTGGACTCCCAAGAAGATTTCCGAGGATCCGAAGATCGAAGAAAGGACCGACTACTCTGAAGAGGAAATTAAATATATAATATATTTGTGATGGGTATATATATGTTGTAATGGTTTTACATTTATATATATTATGTGAAGTGATGAACATTAGTATGTACTTGTATAAGCCATTTTAATTTGTGTAAATTTTTTGTATTGTAAAATTGTTTCATTAAATAAAAATGATTTCTCTTATGTGTCATTTCATTCGTAGAACTTCAACTCTTCTTTTTTTAGAAATAATATGGATGCTGGCATTGTATGCTGGATATTACTTACCACCTATACGACTAAAACACATGCGCTTACAGGTGGTCTTAGCTGTAAGGGTCTAAGGACTTTTGAAATCTAGAATTGGATTAATGATCACTTTAAAAACTTGAAATTCAACTCTCACAAATATATACTGTTGTTTTTTTCTCTTCGCGGCCAAGCGCTTCTCCGTCATGTTATGAGGTGGGAGGGTAAATGTGAGAATTACATTGTATGGCTTTATAACCAAGTATTGTTTCTTTCTTCTTACAGCAACTGTTTAATGACTAAGCATGCTTACCTTCATAGATTTTTGGGTAAGAAATATTCAACTAGATGATTGGTATAAACAAATGTTTGATGATTATTATATTTGTGATGCCAAACTTTTGTGAGTATCACTTTTATATTTTTATAGATTACCTTTTTGCCTTTTTGAAGAACCTCAGGAAATTCAGTCGTCACTTTTCGTCTTGATTGATTCTATGTTCACCTGCTTAAACCTACAAAGCTGATTCTTGAGGTACCCACATTATTACTATACACTTTTAAACTTTTAATTGTACATCATTATTACTTAAACCTTTATATACAATAACATACATAACGATAGTAATTAATAATAGTCATACTTTTTAGGTTCTTCTTTGGGGATCCATACACAGATTCTTCTTTGGGGATCCATACACAGATACTTCGTTTTGGGGATCCATACACTCTTTTTAGGGATCCATCTGGCTTCTTCTTAAGAACCCCAAAGAGCCCAAGGCAACTAAGTCCGTCTAGGAAGTTACACTTACTGGATAACCATTCAGACTTTTCCTAGGCCTTCAAACCTTAATTCATTCCAGTTTTTCGCTGGTCTTATATTACTCACTTACGACAAACTTATCACATTTCTTGTAAAATAAAATACCTTATTACTGCCTACTTATATTTTTCACTTACGAGTGCTTGATATATAATAATTGTCTTTGACAAAGTGATCGGATTACATGTCACTGATAGTGACCATTACTATTTGCAAACTTTAAAAAGTGACAAAGGAGGAAGATATAAATCTTAAAATTGAATAAAAGAGTGAAATAAAATTAAACTAAATACAATAAGTATTGTTTTGTTCTCTTGAACTATAGCAAGTCCAAAGAGTGTCGTTAAATCTTATCTACTAACCTGATATAGTGATATAGTGCGGAAATGTAAAGAAAAATTTTGTATCAAACTATTATTGTGCACTCCACTACGAAAGGTTAATTACTCTAACGAAACATTAATTTAAAATCATTACTTTTTTTTTTCTGTTATTTTAAAAATGGCGTTAAATAGTTAGGTGTTTATAAATTTTAAATTTTCTTTTTGTGTGCTACATCTTTGATATATGTTTAAGTACCCAAGTGAGGATAGGAGATAATGGTGTTATAAACCCAAGTCTGGGGAAAGAAGGTAGATATATAATTATATTTAAATTAATTCTTTTAATAAGATAATAATAATCACTGCGTAGCCCCAATTGTGGTAGGGACAGAGATAGATAATTAAATAAATATTTATAAGTATTTTTTATAATTAATAGTAAAACATTAAAAAAGTAAATAAAGTAATTATATAAAATTTGTATATAAATAAAATTATAAAAGCATTTATTACTAGTAAATAATTACAAACCTTAAATTTTACTTACTTGACTAGAAATCTGGAACACTTCGTTTTAATGAATAAATCTGATTGCATTGATAACTCTCTCTTCATTAATAAGGACTTTCATTCTTTCACATCTCGTATTTTATCTTCATATACACTAGAAATTACATCTTGCTTACCTTTACAACTTACTGTTACAACATACTTTGAATTATGTAAAACAACATCTCAATTAGTCTGATCTTACTTAATAACTTAATTGTCTACCTTTACACCTTTACACTACACTAAACCGTTAACTTACCTTACACTTGCATACCTTTACATTTATACCCACAACTAGTTAAAAACATTTAAGAACCTGAAAAGTAAACTCACTACACTAAAGTATTTTACCATAAAAGGTCCTCTTCTTGAGTTTCATTTAAAAAGGTTTATGAAGGTTTACTACTGATTATAAACATATCTTAGGTAATAACCAACTTTATTTATCGTTATTTGCTTACCCAACTTTGCTATTATTTGCCTGCTAATCCTGCTTTTATTTTTTTCATATTGCACGGCATGGAATTTGTGAGCCCTTAAATCATTTGTTTTGTCTGAATCCATCTCATTGTACCGCATCCTACTTTCCTCACCTGCTTGCTTTTCCAGAGCATTTATAGATTTAAGAGACCAAGATTGCTAGTGGGGAACTGGTTATAAGAAGAGGTGAGTCTTGGTAACTTAATTTTTTTTTGTTTGATCTAATCTTATCGAAGTAATCACTGTATATTATCTATTATATCACAACTCTTCCAATCAACTATACACAAACACAAATATATACTATATTATATATATATTATATATATATATATATATATATATATATATATATATATATATATATATATATAATATATATATATATATATATTATATTTTTTTTTTTTTTTTTTTTTTTTTTTGAGTGATAAATTGACACTATTATAAAGAATATAATTAAGAAAGTAATGCACTGTTATACAAAATGCTATAAATACGCCTTAGTATTCGGTGGCGTTTCCATATTTTGACCTTCTATTGAACCCTTTCGTGACATTTTTTGTAAGGAAATTTACCATTTATTTACAACTATTAATGTTTGGCAGCATGCGTTTCGTCCATAGTATTAGATACTCATAGATGATTTTTTTTTTTTTTTTGAAGGAAAAAGGAGGAACTTAATACTGTCTACTCTGGGAGTGCATCCAGACAAGAAGCCCCCCTTGTTTTTTCTCTCTTTTTTTTTTATTATATTTTAGTATTTATTCTATTTAACCTCATTTTTTTAAGTAGTGCATTTAAATATTATAATTCTTACATTTCATATTCTCTACCGCGTCTTTCCTGGCTTTAGATAGTAAACTATTCTTTTTTACCATCGTAACACATCGAAGGGTCAGAGTACTTCTGCCGTTTTTCCACATCTAATACTGTTGATTTTTACTATACACAGCCTTGCCTGATGACTTTGTTCGGAATTTACAATTCTTTTTTTTAACAAATATTGTGCAGAGTGTTCTTCCATTTAATAACTAGTTTTTCAAGTTAGCAATTTTGAACTGACGTGTGGCCATGAGTGCTCTTCTGCAATAAGCTTCCTGGAACTGATAGATTTGGCCAAACATGAGTACACTGGGAGTAACCTTGTCATTTAGATGGGCTATCTCAAACAGTACAATGGCCAGGCAAGATTCCGGCATTTAACCCTTCGATCTGCATAATCATTGACATACTCTTATGTCATATGAGTACCTGATTAATTTTGCACTAATGCGTTACGTTTGCTGATGTTAGCCGTTGTGAAATTTATCTACGAGGTAGGGTACACACGTATTATATAATTTGCAGTGAATGGCTTCCCGATTCTGAGATGGCCTTTTTTATGAGCCACAAAGAAAGAATTTTTGCCACTACATTCAATACGGTCGTACGTCGTGCTAAGATTTAGGAATGGGATACTTATAATTCTGTCCGTAAAAACAGCAGATAGTGAAACCCATCCTACGGACTTCAACAAGTCACATGGAAGGGTGTCGATTTCTCGAGACTTCTTAACCTATCCGATTCTGGAGATATCTCCTAAACGCTCTTGGTTTTCTGAACAGACATACAACTCTGTATTGAAGTTTCTTTAACTCTACTATGCATGAATTTGAAGACCGAAATCGACCTTTAAGAAAGTCAAAGTCTGGTTATATTCCGCAAGGTGATTTATTTGTATCTTTTCTATGACATCATGCCATCAGATTTTCCGTATTAATTCTATGATGTCTGTGAATGTCAAGCCAAAGGACAATTCTTGCCGCCGAGGATGTTTTGTAACAGGCTTCAATCGTTAGTTTTCATTCCTTTATTCAGGTCTTTTTAAAACATCAGTCTCTTGTTCTATCAGCTATCTCTCTGAAATCTCATCCATCCTGGTCATTGTCTTCACATCTCACTTACTTTTTTACTGATATTGGTTATTATTATGTAAAACCCTCAAGAGCAATTATTACCAGCTTACTACTATTGTTATTGTCATTTTATATTATATTATTATTATTACTATTCATTATTATTATATTATGTTTTTCTATTATTATTATATTAGCTTTTATTATTATTACTATTATTATTATTTTATAATCTATTATTTATTATTATTTATTATTTATTATATTTTATCATCATCATTATTTTACTATTATATTATTTCCTGCTTTATTATTTTATTATTATTATTATTAGTTATATTACCGTTTCATTATAGTATTATTCTGCTATTATAGATCGCAAATCTCATTCTTTTGATGTTCGATTTAAAAGGCTTAACCTTTTCTCAATGGAATTCTGAGAATTCTATTCACTTACCCCAATTGCAACCCCGTTTCCATGGCGATTTCTTTTGGCCACGCCCACTCCCCTTCTAAACAAGCTATTTGCAATTGAAATTTCTCAGCCTCCATGATGGTTATCTCTTTCGGTAGCCCATTCTGTCAAATGCCAAGTTTTTAGTCTTGAGACCGAATTTAAACTCACGTCAATATTTGAAATAGAATTCAAAGATTCGATGTCTCCCTAATGTATGCACCTTTGTTGACTTGTTTTTGTCATAGGCTTTATAAATCATGTACTGTACAGACCATGACCTCTATTTGGCAATTGAAGTAAGCATGATTTTTCAAACTGTTGTTGAGCGCATAGTAGCTCCTTAACCAACTGGGTGTTGCAACATCCCATCAGTCGAGTACTGCGTACTGTAGAAGTGCGATAAACTTTCGTCGATCATTCGTTTCTCGGTAGAAGAATGGCTATAGTGAGCTCGCTCACTTTCGTGTATAATAGTAACTCCGTTTTTTCAGGAAATAGCAAGTGGCGTTTACGCATGCGCTTTTGCTTCCCTGAATGCCCGCTCAGTTTCCCAAGAAATCTTTTTCGAGGAGGCGGGTTTCTTCAGCATTTTCGTCTAGAGTGGCAGTAATTGGAGCAGCCCGGCTAGTTATCGGCAGATGTTAAGAGAGAGAATGCCTACAGTTTGTTTTGTAGTTGTTGGTTTGATACACTCACTGAACTATCGATTTTCTTTGCTAGGCCGAAACTCGTTCTCGCAGTGAAACATAGGAAGTCATTTCTCCGACGGCTAGCAAGATTTTGGGGTTTATTAAACTTTCCATAATATTAAGCTTTTAAAACCTTTCAAATTGCAAATGCTCTTCAAGGTCGAACTGTAATAATTTAGCTTAGAAATGAACATTCTTATTCAAGAATGATCGACATGTGACTGGAAGCCAGATGAACATTCTGTCTGTATTAAATATTTGTTATAATGATAAATTCGGGTAATATTTTGTATAATAGCGGACTGGGATATAGTAGAGCTGCCTGAGATGAGCGGTTAAATTCTTGAATGGATTTTAATTTAGGCAGAGTAAATTGTCAACGGATTTGGTTTAACAAGCGACAAAAACTAATTCTACCATTCTGACTTGGCAAAGCCGGAAAACTCCAATCGATTTTCCCCGAGACCCATCCATATAATTTATTAATTCATGGCTCCCTAAAGATGTGGGGCTATGCTTCTACTCCTTAATTTTATTGGCGTGCTGCTGACTTCGACATAAGGATAGTTTTCCGCCAACTCGCATAAAATTTCTTCTTTTAAAGGACATGCTTCTCTCTCCCCTCCTCCTCTCTTCAATAGTGCAATCTTCACCCCCTCCCAATAGTACAATCTTTACCTCCCCCTCCCCTATAGTTTCGTTACTATCAAGTTGTGAATGAGCAATAAAGTCAATCTCACAGCTGTCAAAATAAGCCACGCCTCTCTTCTTCCTGTACCTTGCACATATAAAGCGCCATCTAGTGAGCTGTTCATTCTTTAAATTTAAGTTGGGGCTTCA
>JABUQX010008570.1:0-5000 GCA_015478945.1 Trachelipus rathkii
GGGAATAC
Organism: Trachelipus rathkii; assembly: GCA_015478945.1. Classification (NCBI taxonomy): domain Eukaryota; kingdom Metazoa; phylum Arthropoda; class Malacostraca; order Isopoda; family Trachelipodidae; genus Trachelipus; species Trachelipus rathkii. The sequence goes on from JABUQX010008570.1 coordinate 9, forward strand.
ACCAGGCAAAATAATGAAAGATATAATACTGAGGTAAAAAGATGTTACTGGTGCAACAAGGTAGGACATTTTAAAAGAGAATGTCGAAAATATAATGGGTGGTGCTTAGGATGTGGGAGTAATGAACATCGAACTGCGGAATGTGGATCCAGAAGAGGGTTCAGACAACAAGAACAAGGTTATAGAAGGCAAGATCAACAGGATATGGGTGGACAAAGGCAGAATGAGAGGAAGCCCATCGAAAAAAAATGCTTTTTATGCAACCAAATGGGGCATTGGAGGGATACGTGCCCATTTCAGGAACAAATAAACGAATTAATAAGGCCACAAAAACAAGCAACTTCGGGAAACGAGGTAGCTCCGCCGACCCCGGGAACGAGCAGGAGCGACATCCCCAAGTAAACCACTGTTTAAAAACCAGCCCGGCTATTCAAGTTGATACAACATTGGATCCAGAAGCAGAGGAGTTTATAAGCAGGAAACCTCAGGAAAATAGGAATGCCTTACCACAACGAATACCCAAAGGAAGAGGAACAGGCACAGTAAATTCAACAACTGGTATATACCATGCTATCAGTAGGACAACCATTGAAGGTAAGCAAGGCATTAATATTACTCCTTTGTTAAAATTTGTTATAAAATTAAATAATGTTGAAATGACAGCCATTATTGATTCAGGTTCACAGTATTGCATCATAGGCCAGGAACAGTTCAGAAGGATCCAGAATCCCGAAGTTTTAAAAAAAGTAATGAGGTTACGAGGAGTAGGCGACCCTCAAATGGTTGTGGAATCCCACCAAACAGCAAGATTAAGGGTTTCAATTGAGGACATCAATTATGGTACAGCAGATTTCATTGTGGTTGAAAGGCTAAAAGAAGGTACGATTTTAGGAATGCCATTTTTGGTACAAAATAAAATTAAAATTGACATAAGGAATGGCTCTTTCACACGGTATGGTGACCAAGATACAAAGGAACAAGTCTACTTTTCAGAGAAGTCTGGGAATTGTGTAAGGACGGTAATATCTTTGCCAGTGTATACTACGGAAGAAGTGAAAATTACAGTAAATGATTGGGTTCCAGTAAAAGCTACCTGGACTTCAAACCAGATTAAACCCAGAGAAGGAAGGTACTATGATATGAAACCAGAAGAACTATTGGTCGAAGGAGAAGAAAATAATCGAAGAGGGTATAATAAAAGATTCAAAATACTACCAGGATTGGTAAAATGGAATACAAAAGAAGGTACTATATTAATCAAGAAACTTGTACCAGGACAAATAAGATTTGGAAAAAAAGAAAAAATAGGAATAGCCCATCTAATATTGGATGAAGAGGTCCTCCAAAAATATGACAATAGAGGATATACAGTAAACACAATGGTACAAGGAACAGGAAGACAAGGGACCATCGAGGAGGAATGGACAAAGGAAAAATTAGAAAAAGAAATCACATTTATGGAGGAATTAACACAAGAACAACGAAAGGAAATAATAGAAGTATTATACAGGCAAAGAGGTGTATTTAGCAAGAGTGACTCAGATGTGACAACAACGTCGATGACACCATATAGGATTCGGCTACACGATTATACCCCAATCTACCAAAGGGCAAGAAGATTTGACCAAAGGACAAATGAAGAAATTGAAAAACAGGTTCAAGAATTGTGTCTAAAGGATATTGTGGAGCCATGTGCCGCTGAATGGAGCTCCCCGGTGGTACCTGTTAGGAAGAAGGATGGGACACTTCGTCTATGCATAGACTATAGGCGCATAAACAAAGTGACAGAAGCAGACAGGTTCCCGATGGCCAACATTTCGGAAACGATCTTCTCGTGTCAAGGGGCGCAATATTTTTCCTGTTTGGATCTGGTCAAAGGGTACTATCAGATGAAATTAGAAGAGGATAGTAAGGACTTTACTGCATTTTCCACCGTTAGTGGCCAATACAGATTCAAAAGGCTGAGTTTCGGGTTAAAGAATGGACCAGCAGCATTCCAGAGGGAGATGCAGAGGATACTAACAGGATTCAGCCGAGACAAGGTGGTGGTATATGTGGATGATGTCCTCCTGATATCAAAGGATTTTAAAGAACATTTACGGCTGATCGAACAGGTCCTACAACGGTTCTCCGAAACCAACGTAAAAATTAAAATCAGCAAGTGCAGCTGGGCTCAAAAGGAAATTAAATTTTTAGGACATATTCTCAGTAGGACTGGAATAAGGAAGCTCCCAGAATTTATGGATCAGGTAGACAAGTTGGAAAGACCAACTAACATAGGAGAACTCAGGCGGTACCTAGGAATGATCAACTTTCAACGTAAGTTCATTAAAAACTGTTCAGGAGTGGCAGCACCCCTTAGTGCTCTGACAGGAGGAAAAAGGAAGGATAAGATCGAATGGACAGAAGAAAGGATTCAGGCTTTCGAAAGCTTAAAGAAACTGATGAAAGAATCTGTAGAGCTGGCATTTCCGGATTTCACAGAAGGTAGTCCAAAATTAGAGCTTTATGTAGATGCCAGTGGATTTGGTATGGGTGCAGGTCTATGTCAGCAACAAGAAGAGGAAAAAAGGGTAATAGCTTATAACTCTCATTCATTCGATGCGTGTGAAAGAAGAGCATCCACCATAGAGAGGGAATTGTTGGCTATCAGGTGGGGAATCAAGAGTTGCCGCCCGGCGCATTTAGGTCAAGAGTTTATATTATACACAGTCACCGCCCATGGTGTACCTCCATATAAGGAAGTTGGTAGACAGTAGAGATTGGCTCGTGTCTTGGACGATTTAAGCGAGTACAGTTTTCAAATCCATTATTTTCCGGGAAAGGAAAACATCTTTGCTGATACATGGTCTCGTTGTCAAAGGAATCAAGAGGAAGAAACCGATGTCATAAATCTAGAGGCCCTACCAAGAGGTCTAGAAGTAGTCAGGTTGGTACCAGGAGGTGCTGATTCCTTGTTTTTGAGCTTGCAGGAAGTTTTAAAAAGGGAACAACTACAGAAGAAGGACCACCAAGAATTAAGGAAATTCCTACTAGAGGTTTTGATAAACAACAGGAAGATGTATGGGTTGGATAAACAACCCAAGTCACTCAAATATTTAAAAACCATCAGTATTTCAGGAAGGGAACCAATCCCAGAGGTATTACTGGCAGCTAGCGATGAGTTCAACTTGAAGATCTGGCTGCATCACGGGACTTGTTGTTCAGTTGTATATATGGGACCCAAAGCAAGGAAACGAGAAGATCTAAAAAACATTCACATTCAGGTATTAGGAGGTACTCATTTCAATCCATTAAGAGATAATGGTACATTCCAGATGAATAAGGATGATACGATAGTAGACGAATTAGCAATCGAAGAACAAGAGGTACCATCTGAGGAAGAAAATGAGGGATTCATGGATAGTGAAGAAAGTGAGGCAGAAAACTTATTAGAACACCCACCAGAAGAGGGACTAGGGGTAAACCTATTAATGAAGGAAAGAGGACACCGGTCTCGGTTAAGTTGCAACCACAAGATATCAGGAGTTGCATGGCAAGACATTTCCATTGGCGAAATATCTAGGTGTGCCTTTTTAGATACAGGATCTGTCATTAGTTTGGTCCAGGAAACTGTCATCAGGGAGTTAGAACCATTTGGACATATTTTGAGGAAATGGAGTGTGGACATCACATTAAACGGGATCACCACCAAAATTGTTGAATGTACCACAGCAGTAGCTATCAGGATAGATACACGCTACAGGAAAACAGTATTACCATTAGTAGTTGTTAAAGATGGGTTCATTCCGGCATGTTTTCTTCTGGGAATGAATTACTTGGTGGAAACAGAGGCAATTCTGGACTTTGGAGAAGGCATCATCGCACATGGGGATGATGAGGATCAGGTTAGTGATGGTTTTCTTGTTAATGTGTATAATGTAATAGCGTGTGATAATAATAGGATTGACAATATTATAACATTAAACGAAATAATGACATTACAGGAAAGATCTAAGGTGATAAAGGAATTGAAGAAGAGGGTTAAGAATAAAAAACAAATTCTTAAAACGGATGTGTCATTAAAGGAATTTTATAGATATAAGGAGGATCTATTAATGAACGATGCTATATTAGTTAAAAGGATGAAGAACGACAAGTTGTGTGCAGTAATAGGATTTAAACAGATGGTCAGCATTTGTGTAGTAATACACCGAAACATGGCACACATAGGACAGGGAAAACTAACAGACTTGATGGCAAGATACGTATGGCATCCAAAAGGTCATACTATAATCCAGGAGGTATGCAGGACATGTCCCATTTGTCAGCTAAACAAAATAGACCACAAGGTAATATTCCCACCAGTTTGGAAAATCCAGGTTGCTAATCCTTTTGAGTTGGTGGCAATTGATGTAATGGCCATGCCAAAAACAAGGAGAGGAAATGTTGCTTGTCTAGTGGCTGTGGACCACTGCAGCAAATGGGTCTCAGTCAGACCACTAAAGGAACAAGTCAGCCCAGAATGTACGAGGGGAATTTTGAGATCAGCATGTTCCAATTTTTGAGGCCCCAATACAAGGTTTTAACGATAATGGGGTGGAATTCAAAAGTAACAAGTTTATGCTCAAGAGGTACAACATAGATCATATATTTAGCAGTCCTTATAAGCCATCTTCGAACGGGGCAGTAGAGCGTACGAACCGTACGTTTGCAGAGTTTCTGAAGAACATAGTGACAAAGGACCAGGAGTGGGATGACTGCTTACCCAGGGTGGTTATAATATATAACAACACAAAACACTCAGAACTTGGAATGACACCAGCCGAGAAACTACTAACTCAAACACATAAGGAGGGAAAGGTGTTGCCGATCTCTATGGAAGAGCAAAGCAAATGGAAGGAAGGACATCCAAACTGGCTCCCCTATGCAGTTGGAGTTAAGGTCAAAAGGAAGATTATTTCGGCAGATCGGTCCTTAGAGAAAAAACTAGGTGAAAGATATGAAGGGCCA
>JABUQX010008570.1:12500-17500 GCA_015478945.1 Trachelipus rathkii
TCTTTAAAAAACCATGTTTTTTGATTCACCTGCTTTAAATTATTTATTTAAAATTTTTAAGTAATAATAAAAATAATAATAATAATATAATATTATAATTATTATAATAATAAAATATATAATAATTATAATAATATTAATATAATAATAATATAATAATAATATTAAATAATATAATAATAAATAATAATAAATAATAATAATAATAATAATAATAATAAATAATAATAATATAAATAATATAATAATAATAATAATAATATAATAATAATATAAATAATAAATTAATAATAATAATAATCATAATAATAATAATAATATAATAATATTAATAATAATAATAATGATAAATAATAATAATATAATAATAATAATAATAATAATTAATAATAATAATAATAATAATAAATAATAATATAATATAATAATAATAATAAAAATAATAATAAAATATAATATAATAATAATAATAATAATATAATAATCATAATAATAATAATATCATAATAAAATAATAATCATATAATAATAATATAATAATAATAATAATAATAATAATAATAATAATAATAATATAATATAAATTATAATTAATAATAATAAAAAATAAAAATAATAATAATATTAAATGTTTTTTAAACTAATAATGATAATTAATTGAAATAAATATATTAAAATTAATAATAATAATAAATAATAATAATAATAATAATAATAATAATAATTAATAATAATAATATATAATGAATGATATAATAATAATGTATAATATATAATAATGATAATAATAATAATAATAATAATAATAATAATAATAATATAATAAATAATAATAATAATAATAATAATATAATATAATAATAATAATAATAATAATATAATAATAAAAATAATAATAATAATAATAATGAACACTTATTTCCGTTATCTGACCGTAAGTTTAATTAGATTAATCTTTCATTTTATACTTCCTCCGGTGTGGCAAAAGGCCGGAGGCCTACTAAAATCCACCTGAGTTTGGGGGAACCAGAGTACTTGGAAGATTGAGCATAGCGGTTACAGTCTGGGGTAAGAGAGTTGAATATAGGAAGAGACTGTGTGGAAAGACGAAGTGCAGGGTTATTCTCAAATAAGGAAGTACTCAACTTGAAGAGTTTCAGAAGAATGCATTATCAATTGAAATGGTCACAGTTATAAGGGTAAGTGATGCAACGGTTCGACGGTTAGAAGAGATTGAACGAGCTTGAAGAGATTGAAGAGATTTGAAGAGAGTGAGAGTGAGAGTGAGAGTGAGAGTGGAGAGTGAGAGTGAAGAAGTGAGAGTGAGAGTGAGGAGTGAGAGTGAGAGTGAGAGAGAGACTGAGAGTGACAAGATGAATAGTCCTTGACTTCACCTTATCAAGGAAAGTGCAGTGTGGGTGGAATCACCCAGAAATTTGAAGGATATGCAAATATATAGGGCTAAAAAACGTCCCTTACGAGCTGTCAGCTTGGGGGGATGGGGAAACAGTTCCGAAGACTCTTCAAAACAAACAAAGTCTTTGAAGCTTATTTAGAAAAGGGAAGTAATATGATCCTTATAATTAAGTCCAACTGTAGAAAAGGAAAACGCCAGATAATTAATAAGCGAGGGTGGTTTGACTTGTGTGTTTTAAGAAAAAATTACAAACTGTTTTGTGTTAATACGGCATGTGAAAACAACAGCAAGTTTTTTTTTTAATTCTCCCTTTTTTTTTTTTTTTTCCTCTTTTTTTTTTTTTGATGGATAACGAAAAAGATGCAAATATCCGCTGGCTTTAAGTCACGATCATGGAATGAGTTATTTGTTCCGAGTGGTTCACTCCTAAATTACATAGAGTGAAGAACTATAAATGAAAGTAGAGAAAAAAGATTTGATAGTTTGGCACGACGTTTAGAGAACACCACTGTTAAAAAGATCTAAATTGTGACGGTGGCCATCTACATCAGCTGCTATAGACGTTTATGGAATCAAATATTGTTGATAAAATATAAATATTTTATAACGTATAATATACCTTATATAATAATATATTTATTGTTTTATTAAATAATATATATATATAATATATATATATAGTATTTGAGTATATATGTTATTATATAGATAGTTAGTATTATAGTAAGAGTAGTATATAGATTATTGCTTAGAATTGGAGTATTGATAGTTGGTATTATGGATGGAAAGGGACGTGTGGGACATCCGTTTTTCCGCGCGCTGTGAGGGAAGGTGGATGGTGGGGGTGAACGTAACAGGGTTACGACTAAGTACCTCGCTGCCCGAGCGCTGTCACGTCCCACCTACACCCCCGCCTCATACGCTCGTGATAAGAGCAAGTGTGACAGATTCAAATCGCCCCCACCCCACCATCCTGCCGACGCACTACCTGGTCATATCCCTCGCCAACACCGCTACATGACGAATGTCGACATGCTCGCTCCTTCATCCTCCTCTCCCGAGCATGCGCTCCTTATTCCATTCCATTAGCCAGGACCAATACTATGTGCTTAGGTCTATCCCTTCGCTCTCCTTATATTCATTGTTATTTACGTTTATTTCCTAATCTCCCTTCCGCCTCCATTACTCTTCCTAACTTGCCTTATTCTTTTTACTACTGTTTCCTTACCTATTTCTTATCACTCAGATGTGAGTTCCATTACAATCTTAACATTCCCTTCTCCGCTCTTCCCTAGCTCAACCCATTCATTCTTTCCACTCACATTTCTACTCCGCATAACCCTTCCTATATTCTTCTTAATCCTTCTCGGCCTATTACTTACATAATGCCTTCTCATAACCGCTTACTTCAACTCCTTATACATTTATTTATACTCTCTCTATATAGATACTCTTTTCATACATCCTTTCATTACCGGGAGCCTTTGAGTGCTATGATGTCAATCCCCACACGTTTCTCTTCGCTCTTATTACAACACGCTGGTACATTCAATCATGTCTTTCAGTACTGCACCATTATTCTTAACATTCTTTTTTCAGTTACCTTACGAATATGCGCAATTTTAGTTCTTCACTACTTCTACTTCAGAACCTACTCATACGGGCTTCTTCGATCTCCTTACTTCACTTTGTTCTCATATTTGATTTATACCTCGGATATTTGGCTTTTTTTGTTATTCCATCAAGGTATATGGCGGCTGCACGACGATAATGTAGTTTTCATAGACAACAGTTGTATTTCTTACAAATACATTTGACATCTCCTGTTATTAATTAATCTGGCGTTTCCTTTTCTCCGTGACTTTAATTATAAGTATATTTTCTTCCACCCCAATATCTCTCATACCATAAATAAAGCTATTATCTATTATTCTTCCTATGGTATATTTATCAGCCCCCCACTCGCAGACCAGTATAAGCCCTTCCCGTCTCTCCGCTTGAACTCTTGTTTCCTCCCTCCTCAACACACGTAACGGGGCTCGTTTGGGTGACGTTCTTCTTAAGTTCATCGAACTAATTATCGGAGTATTTATCATTTATATTTATTCATGCGTCGGTCCCTATTCATTGTTCTCGTTGCTCGAATACGAGTTCGTGGCGGTTCAGAGAATCTTCTGCATTCCAATTAACTATCCTCACTTATTTCTCGCTTCCGTCGCTCTTACCTGCCATTCAGTGACATGCCTATCAATCCGTCACAACACAGTCTATATCATTCTCGTCTTCTACTTTTCCACTCTCACCTCTTCCTATCCTTCCATTTCACTCTCTTACAACTCTTATCAAGGTCTCTTAAATCTCTTTCTCCCGTCGACGTTGATCAACTAACCTTAATAGTTGATTTCATGATTGATTTCTGGATCTCAGTTGAGTACTCTTTATTGAAGATAACGGTGCAATCATGTCTTTCCAACAGTCTCTTCCTATCTTCCAACTCTCTACCAAGACTTACCGCTATGTCTCTTTATGTACTCTGGTTTTCCCAATCAGGTTGGAATTTATAGTCCTCCGAAATTGGAACAGGGGAGGAGGTATAAAATAAGAGATAATTAATAACTTACGGTCAGATAACGGAAATAGTGTTTATTATTATTATATTATTATTATTATTATTATTATTATTATTATTATTATATTATTATTATTATTATTATTTTATTATTATTATTATTATTATTATTATTATTATTATTATATTATTATTATTATTATTATTATCATTATTATTATTAATTATTATCAATATAATTATTATCATGAGATTATTATTATTATTATTATATTATTATTATTATTATTTTCCATTATTATGTTCATTCTATCCCTCTCTCCCTCTCCTTCCTATGCATAACAATTATCTTCTCACATTAATCATTGAATGCCACGGCGACATTTATACATCCACTTCTGACTCTCAGTTCCTACTTCGCAATTTTATTGTTCCAAATCATCTCATCTCTTATCTCCTTACCTATACACTCTTCTACTACACATCACTATTTTTCTAATCTTAATTTTCTTGTAAAAATGCTCCTCATGATTACTTTTTACTCTAATTTATTTATTATTATTATTATTTAATTATATTAATTATTATTTTATTGATTAATCCTATGATTATTCACCCACTCCATTTGCACACTCCAAATACCCTCACACTATATTTTCGACCTCTTTTTTCACTCTATTGTTCTATTATATTTGCTTTCTCTAAATGTCTATAATAAAACACCCTCTCATAATTCACTCTATTCCTTTACTCTCAAATACTTTATTTTCTTCTCCATAGCATCATTTTAGTGTAATACATTTTCTTATGATTCCTACAATTATTATTATTAATTATTATTTTATTAATTGATTATTATTATTATTTAATTATTATTATTTATTAATTATCATTGTTAATATTTATTAGTTATTAATTATTATTATTATTATTTTATTATTATAATTATTATAATTTATTATTATTATTATTATTATTATTATATTATTATTATTATTTATTTATTATTATTTT
>JABUQX010008570.1:25000-35000 GCA_015478945.1 Trachelipus rathkii
TGAAACCAACTGTCCCCTAAGTCCAATTCATCGAGACGTGAAAAAAATATTCAGCCAACATGGCCACATACCTGTCTGAGTTAACTGTCACAGTGACCTCAGTTTCCTCAAAAAAATCATGGCCCAACAATCCCAGCGGAGGAAATTGCACACCACGCTGTGACCTTTTTTGAATGCAAAGGCAGTTGATGCAATTCTCGGGAATTGGTATCAGCTCAGTAGTGCATGTTCTGTTTGTTGACGCATTCATTCAAATGGAAATGGGCTTCATCACTGAAAAACACAATGGCGTCCTCAGGAACGTTTGCGAGAAGCACCTCACATGCGTTCCTCCGGGAAATAAAGTCGCGTTCGGAGAGTACTTGCACAGCCGCCAACTTGTACGGATGGTAATGAAGGTCATCGTGAAGAATGCGCCTCACTGAACGATCAGATATTCCAAGGGCAGACGAATGTGTGTGGCGCGCAGAACGCCGTGGGGATTTGCAGAGACTGACGTTCTCACTGCCGCAATGTTCTCAGTGGATCTGATGGACCCAGGGACCCCAGTCCGGGACAGGGCCCAACGGGGCTAGAATGAGCTATTACGGAAGGCGAGCTGGGTTGTGATCACAGAACATCCATTCGAAAGTAGGCCTCCGAGGACGGCCAAACGCACGCTCCCACACTGTCCACAAACAATGAATTGCGACGACCGTGGTCAGGAACAAAAGAATTAAAACCCACGTCCCAGCTCCACTCCGACCCTATGAGTAACTGATTTGCGTGCTTTTCAAATTAATTGAAGCCTATGTTGCGCTCACACACACACACACATCACACACAACACACACACACCACACACACAACACACACCACACCGACACACACCACACAAACAACATATAACACTTATATATTACTAGTATCATATATATATATATATCGTATATATATATATATTATATATATATATAGCTTAACTATAATTATATACTATTATATTATATAATAATACCTAATATATATATATTATATATAGTATATACTATATACATATATATACTATATATTATATATATACTATTATATATTATAATATACTATTATATATATAGTATTATATTATATTATAATATATAATATATATAGTAATAAATATTATATATATAGTAGTATAGGGGGACACTGACGGCCAGACTGACATCCGGAAGTTGTACTGAAAAAGTGGCCTGTTTTACCCCATCCGACCTTTTTACCCCATCAAGCCCTCAACACCGGATTTTGCCTTGACCTTTTTGACCTGGGATTTTAGTACTTTTCTTTAACCTGTTTTCGTCCACTAATTCAGGTCCAAACCCACACTCCGGACGATTTTGGATTTCCTCATTGGACACCCTGCCAACGTCGAACAAAGACTTGAACCTTAAATCTTTCGAGGATTTGCTTCCAGTGCATTGTCAGCCATCTGACTATGGAAATTATTCATCATTAATCAGATTTTGACGTTTATTACGGGTTCAATACCTTAGGGTTAAGGTCGAATGAGACCGAATTTAAGGTCGGAAGAGCCGACGTCCGAGGTTTCGAGCCTGAACTCAAGGATTTTAGCCCCAAAAGGGGGCTTAGCCGTCAGAAGGGGGTTTTTGGTTGTCACGCGATAATCGCACAAGACTTGAACTTACACCGCTTGTGTACGCACCTTGTCCCAAACGGAAAGATAGAAGGCATTTGAATGCAGAAACAGGTGAAGAAGAAAGGAAGAGAAGAAAGGAAGAAGGAAGGAGGAAGGGGAGGGAATGAAGAAGAATGAGGAAGGAGGAGTTACGGCAGAAGATTCAGAGTAGTACTAGCACCGTATGAGCCGTGCCGGCTGCTAAGTAGTAAGCATTCGTTTAATAAACAATTTCGTTACTGTTCACATAACTGATTCTGTTCTTTCATGTACATATCGTCAATTGCATGGCATCTTGCAAAGATAAACCCGTCTTTCTAATGTTCAAGACTGCATTTTATATTTCAAAATCTCATTTCTTTTTATAAACCTCAAACTTAAAATATAAATTTTATTTCCCTTAAGTTATAAAATGCATATATTGTTTGCTTTTTTTTTTTTTTGTTTTTTTTTTTTTTTTTCTTTTTTATGTTTTTATTTTTTCATTTAGCTTTGTGTTTCATTTATTTTTTATAATATTTGTATTTTCATTCTCTTTTTAGTTTGTGTTTTATTTTGATAATTTTCATTTTCTAACCATTTTTTCATTTTACATTTTTGTAATTATGTGGTTTAATTTTTATTTTTACCTTCGTTTTTGATTTGTTTTTTTTTTAATTTAAATTTAGTTTTTCAAACATCTATTTTTTTATAAATTTTTATTTTACGTTATTACTTTCTGTTTTAATTTTTTTTTTTTTTTTAAAGTCTTTAAGATTTTTGTTTAATTTTTTTTATCAAAAAATTTATTTATTTTGTTTTATTTGCTATTAAAAACATTTTGTTTTTAACTAAAAATTTAGAACTGTTAAATGTCTTATGTTAATATATAAAATATGCATTTTTACATACCTTAAAGCAGTAAATCAGTAAATCAGTAAATCAGTAAAGCAGTAAATCAGTAAATCAGTAAATCAAACTGTATCCTCCCCACTCCATCCTCGGATCTATTGGATCTATTGATCTATTTGATCATTGATCTACTTGATTAAAGTCCATATTTAGTACCAACACATATACACAGAAAACTTTTATTTACTTTTGCACTTGTTATGAGGTCAACATGGGCGTTTCTTAACAATTTTTTTGAAAGTTTTCAATGAAAATTTGCTAACTTAAAGCTCTTTAATTCAATGCACCACCGGTAAATCAAACCTGCCCTCCATACCCTCCTACACTTCTGTGACCTAGCTATGATCTATGATCTATTGATACAAGTCATATTTTGTATAACATAACACAAAAACTTTTATTTATTTTTGTTTTGTTTCTTTAAACATTTTGTTTTACTATAAAAAATTTATTCATTTGTTTATCTTTTACTATAAAATTTATTATTTTGTTTTATTTGCGTAAAACTTTTGTTTACTAAAAATTTTATTCTTTTAATGTTATAATATACTTAAAAACTTGTACATTTTTTACATACCTAGCCGTACATCCAGTAAAATCAGTACAATCAACATACCACCCACTCTACTCCTCCTACCATTCGTGATCTATGACCTATGATCTATTGATTCTATTGATCTATTGATCTATTGGATTCAAGTCAAATTGTATAAGCAAACACAAAAAATATTTATTTATTCTGTTTTTGTTTTCTTTAAACGTTTTGTTTTACTAAAAGAATTTATTCCTTTTATGTTATACCTTAAAAAAATTTGCATTTTACATACCCTTAAGCATCAGTAAATCGGTAAACAAACCACCCACTCTAGGCCTCCTGGCCCATCCATGAATCATTGACTCTATTGATCTATGCATCTATTGATAAAGTCATATTTTTGTATAGCATAAACAACAAACTTTTATTTATTTTATTTTGGTTTTCTTAAACATTTATGTTTTTACTTAAAAAAAATTATTCTTTTATTGTTATATAACCTTTACCAAATTGCATGTTCTTACATCCCTAAAGCAAGTAAATCAGTAAATCAGTAAATCAAACTACCCTCCAGCCACCCTCCCCACCTTCCCATGATCATTATGATCTATTGGACATCTATTGCATCTAGGCTTCTAGATCATATTTTGTAATAATATAACACACAAGACTTTTATTTATTTGTTTTGTTTCTTTAAACATTTTGGTTTCTACTAAAAAAATTTATTCTTTTATGTTTAAACTTTAAATAAATTCTGTATTTGTTACATACTCTAAAAGCCAGTAATCACGTAAATCAGTAAATCAGTAAATATCCAGTAAATCAGTAAATCAGTTAATCAAACCTCATCCAACTACCCACCTACCCTCCATGATCTATTGGTCTATCGACCACACCCCTACTTGATCTATTGATCTATTAGATTCTCATATTTGTGTAATAGACATAACACAAACACTCTATATTTATTTATTGCTATTCGTTTAAATATTTTTGTTTTGACTTAAACAAATTCATTCCTCTGATTTATGTTTATTAACTTAAAAAATATTACGACATTTTTACTAACCTAAAACAGTAATCAGTAACTCAAACTGCCCTCCCCACTTCCTCCATACCTTCCATGATTCTATGATCTATTGATCAAGTCCTATTTTGTATAATTATAACACAAAACTTTTAACTTTTATTAATCATATATTTCATTTTTACTATCTTTTTTTTTTTTTTTTTTTTTTCTTTATTTTTTCACTTTTCAATGTCTGTTTCGTTTTCTTTAAAAACATTTGTTACTCCTACTAACCAAAAAAATTATTCTTTTTTATGTTTATTAACTTAAAAAATTTGTTTTTCATCATTAAAGCAGGAAATCAGTAATCAGTAAATCGAGTAAATCAGTAAATCAGTAAGATACAGTAACGAGCTAAATCAGATTTAATCAAAACCTGTATCCAGAACTTACCACCTTACCCTTCCATGATCTATTGACCTATTTTTCTATTGATCTATTTGATCTATATGATCTCATTGATCTATTGATTCAGTACTGTGGTGTTGTATATAATAACACAAAAACTTTTATTTATTTTGCTTTCTTTTCACATATTTGCTTTTTTACTAAAAAAATTTATTCCTTCTATGTTTAACTTTAAAAAATTTTACATTCTTTACAGTACCTTTAAAAACAGTAATCAGAAATCAACTGCCTCCATACCCTCATACCCTCCATGATATATTGATCTATTGATCTATTTGATCAATTGATACTCTTTGTATTAACATAACACAAAAACTTTATTCATTTTGTTTAATTTTTTTTTAAAATACTTTTGTTTTTACTAAAAAATGATTTATTCTTTTATGTTTAAACTAAAATTTGCGACTATTTACATACCTTAAGCTAGATAAATCAGTTAATCACGAATAAAACTCTACTACCCCATCTTCGCACCCTCATACCTCTATGTGAATTCTATTGATCTATTGATCTATTGATCTATTGATCTCAATAGATCCTTATGAGATAACAGCAAAAACTTTTATTTATTTTTATTTTGTTTTCTTTAAAACATTTTGTTTTGACTATAAAAATTTATTTATTTTTTTTTTATTTACTATAAAAATTTATTTATTTGTTATTATTTGTTTTAAAACATTTTTTTTTACTAAAAAATATTCTTGTTTATGTTTATAAACTTAAAATTTTTGCATTTTACATACCTAGCTGCTAAAAATCAGTAAATCAGAGAAATTAATCTGCCCTACCATACCCTCATACCTTCTTGATCTAGGATCTATGATCTAATCGATTCTATGATCTATTTGATTCAAGTCCATATTTTGTATAACATCAACACAAACACACCTTTAGTTTATTTTGTTCTTGTTCTTTCATAAATGATCGACAAACAAAATCTATTTATTTTGCTTATTCTGTTTAAAATTTTTTGTTTTTATTTGCGGAGAAGAATTTCATATTCTCTTTGATATCGTCTATAACTTATAAATTTGGCACGTTTACTTTCTCACATACTTAAGAGCGAGATAAATAGTAAATCAGAAATCAAACTACCAATCCCCGCAGTCCCCTACCCTTCTCGTGAATCTATTGATCACCTTTGCTCTATTATCTATTGATCTATTTCGATTCAGTATGCATTTTCTGTATAACGATAACACAAAGAACTAGCTTTCTTTATTGTTCTTGTTTCTTTAAACTTCCGGTTTTACTAAACCATTCTAGCTAATACCTTTTATTGTTTATAACTTTCAAAAAATTTGCATATTTAATCATGACCTCTAAGCAGTAAATGCCCACCAGTAACTCTGTAGAACTCATGACACTGCCTCGCCAATACCTCCTTACCCTTCCATGACCTACTGACTATTGAACTCTAGTGATTTCCAGTTATTTTGACGACTATATACATACACAGCCAAAATCTTTTATTCTTATTATTTGTTTGTTCTTTAAACATTATTAAAAAATTTTCCTAAAAAAATTTATTCCTTTCGATGTCTTATAATCTTAAAACATTTAGCATATCTTACGCACATACCTTAAAGCAGTTCAAAACATCAGTCACAATCTGATCTAAAATCAAACTGTCACTTACATACCCTCATACCCTTCTGTGATCCATTGTTTAATCTATTAATCTATTTATCTATTTGATTCAAGTCATATATTTGTAATAGACATACACAGAAAACTATATTCTATTTGTTTGTGTGTCTTTAAAACATTTGTATTTTTACTAGACTACACCTTACATTTACTCTTTTGATTAGTTCTGTTCTCAACAATACATGACATCTTACACTACCTCTAGTTTGCTACTACAAAGAACATCATATCATTGTCTCCTTTAATATGTCATTCATAACCTTAAAAATTCTTGCCCATTCTCCTTACATACCCTCTAAAGCAGTAAATCAGTAAATCAGTGACACTCAAATACCTCCATACCCCTTCATACCCTTTTCTGTGACTACTTGATCTTTGATCATGATCTATTGATCTATTTGATTCAAGCTCATTAATTTTCTATACTAACATCAAAAACTCTATAATTGCTAATTTTAGTCTATTTGTGTTCCTTACAAACTTTTCGTCTTTTCTATACTAATAAAAATTCTATACCTTTCTTATGTTATCTACATCTTAAAAAAAAATTTGACTTTTACAGTACCTTTATTATGTATTGCAGATGGAATAACAGCAGCATCTTATCTATCTGTAGCTCAACAACTGTGTACCCCGTCGAATTCCCCTTATCCTTTCGTCCAATTGCCGCGATTCGCCACACCTCTCAAAATTATGTGGGATGCACGCCCACACACCATCCACACCCCGCTGTTACGAGTGCTTCCACCTCCTCGCCCGAGCAATATATGTATGAACGCCACAGTCTAACCTAACCACCCAAAAACTTTTAATTATATTTTTGTGTTTGTTCTTCATGCAAATGCTACATACAACAATGTTATTCGCTGTTCTCTGTTGATAACTTAAAAAATTTGCACTATTACATACCTTAAAGCAGTTAATCAGTAAAATCAGTAAATCAAACTGTCTTCCATACCTTCCTACCCTTCGTGCATTATGATCAAGGATAAAGAAATTGAGTTCATATTTTACATAAACATTACACAAAATCTCTAATAATTTTATATTCGTTTCATTCTTTTTCGTTTGATACTAAAACATTTATTCCTTTTATGTTCTACTAACTTAAATTTTTCCCTGAATATTTACTTACCTTAAAGCAGTTAATCAGTAAATCAGTAAATCAACTGTAACCAGCATCACCCCTTCTTACTCTTCCATGTCATGATCTATGATCTAAGTTAAGTAACTTGGAATCCTTGTAATCCTCTTTTGGACTAAAACAAAAACATAATGCTTGTTGTTGCTTGTTGTTGCTTGTTGTTGCTTGTTGTTGCTTGTTGTTGCTTGTTGTTGCTTGTTGTTGCTTGTTGTTGCTTGTTGTTTCTTATTATTGCTCGTTGTTGATGATGGTTGTGTTGTTGTCGTTCGTGGTGCTTAGCTGTAGCTTGGTTGCTTGTGTTTCTCAGTTGTCTATGTCGTTGTGTTGTTAAATTAATCATCATGACGCTTACCAAGTTCAAATACTGAAAATCTACAACACATTTCAAAACACTATCTCTTAAAATTCTAATGTTATTTGCCGTACCATTAGCCTCAATACTCTGAAAAACTAAATAACAAAATCATTGACTCTCCATACCTAAGCCCTCAACCTGACCATACATCATTAGAAGGTAACCTAAAGATTAAAGTTTCAACTTACCAGCAGAAAACGGCATAGCAATCACCATCGTCCGAATCCTTTACTATACACAATCGCTTAAAATATTATTATTACTACATTATATATTATTATTATTCACTTATCTATATTATGTATTACCTATCATCTTATCATTAATTATCCAATACGACTTGCAGATCCTCACTTCGACTACTTATTACACTTATTATTATTATATCTCATTATTTATTATTATTATTAATATTTACATTTGACATATTTATTTAATCATATATTCATTATTATTATTTATCTATTATATTATTATTATATCATTCATCATCATCCATATATTAAATACATATCCACACATACTATATGGTTATATGACATAACAAAACCTAAACACCAGCTATACCACATCACTCGCACACAAAACACATCGCACCCACACACACCACCAACAGCACAATTAATTAGTTGCCTTATTGAATAGTGCACTTGTCAAATTAATTTAATGGAAACACAAATGTTTTATGCTTCACAAACCCGTCGGGCGTCAACATCAACGGAACCAACGTCACATTTTTCTGAAGCGTCATTTGGGTGACGTTAAATCGATGACGTCACGTGCAAGCTGCCTCATTTAAGACAATATACTGCTAAACAGCAACATTACATATGCGTCAAGGAACGAGACGATAAAAGTAACTCTTGGCGCTCAATGTAGAGCTCTCTCAAGGCGAGCAGTGTGCCTGACTTGAACTCACAGTGGCAACCCATAAAAGAGGCCAGTATTTGATTTGCCCTGCGAGAGAATGGCACATACCCTTCGTTTGATGAAGGTCGCCGGTCAAAATAAAGAAAAAAAAAGTCGCTCTTGTGCACCGAATATAAACAAGAAGTTCAAATTTTCTTTGTCAAATGACTAAACAATAATAAGAGTCCCATAAAATTCCCTGAAAATAAGAATCCCATAAAATTCCTTAATAATAAGAAACCCATAAAATTCCCTGACAATAAAGAATCCATAAAATTCTGATAATAATCCCATAAAATTCGCCATCTAAATAAACACCCCATAAAAGGACACGAACGAATAATAAAAAGTACGCTCAGCAAAACGCAAATTTTAATAAGAATTTATGTCCCAATAGAAATATATCTTCATCTTTATTTATACCCTCAGGTAGGGTTCAAATCACCGCTGCCAGAAATAGCCTCTTCTTCCATCTATCCTCTAACCTAGGGTTTCCCGATATACTGAGTAAGGTGAGGTGCAGTGCAGTGCAGTGAGTGGTACGCTCATTTTGGTGCAATGCATCGCGGAGCGGCGCACAATTCAGGTGCAGGTGCAGTGCGGTTTTAAAAATATTGTATCGAGGTGCGGTGAGGTGCGATGCGGTGCGGTGTGAGTATGAGTGGTGTGGTGTGGTGTGGTGTGGTGTGGTGTGGTGTGGTGTGTGTGGTTGTGGTGCGGTAAGGTGATGTGATGTGCCAGAAAATGGGCGGGTGCTGGTCAACACACCCAGATGGCCTCCTTAAAATCATGCTTCTCGGGAAGTTTTTTCGGTTTTCCCAAATGCTAGTCCCTAGTCCTGGAGTTGTTTGGCAAGCAATGTAATTGAGGCGAGGTTGGTTGCTTGTTTTTGCCCCTGTTACCTTAATCTCCTCGCCTAAATCTTGTCCCAGTCAGCCCCTCATTTTGAGACCTCTTCTATGAATAAATATAATTACAACTAGTGTAGTCTGTTTACTGTAAATATTAATTTAATTTTATTAAGAATCGAGAGTATATTGTATAATGATAAAATAATAATAATATATAACAATGTAAATATATCGCCTGGCCTTGGAATTACTTTCGATTGTATTTTTATTAATTTTCTTCTTTTATGTATTCCCCCTTTTCTGAATAGTTTAGTCCTGGGAACCAAAACGTGCAAACATATGGAGGAGACGAAGTTATTTAAAATAGACAGTGGAGCGTGCGTTATTTATTATCATTGCTAGTCAATTTATTCTCTTCCAGTTCTCCCTCCCTGATATATATATATACTATATAAGGTTATATTATATATATATATATTTATATAAGTATATATAGATATATAATATATATATATATATATAATATATATATA
>JABUQX010008570.1:40000-47500 GCA_015478945.1 Trachelipus rathkii
ATATACTATATATATATATATATATATATATATATATATATATATATATATATATTATTTATATTTATATTATATTCATATTTATTTATATTTTTATATATAAATATATATAAAAATTAAAAAATATATACATATATTTTATATATATATATATATATATATATATATATATATATATATATATATATATATATATATATATTATTATATATATATAATATATATATATATATATATATATATATATATATATATATATATATATATATATATATATATATTAACTAATAAATATAAATATATATCTATATTTATAATATTATATTATATATATATATATAATATATATATATATATATATATATTTATATATATATATATATATAATTCAAAATCTTTACGTTTAGATAATACTTGTTGAAAATTTTTATAACTTAGTAGCAAGAAGTTGCATACCTGCACCATTATGGCCTCAAAAAAGCTGGGAATTCTGTTCAGATTGCTTGAATTTTTTTCTTCGCTCAGATACTATAGTTATATAATGGCCTTATTCGCTCCTGTATGGAATATTGTTCTCACATTTGGGGTGGATCCGGTTCCATCCCCCTTTTGGATAGGGTTGAGGCTAAGGCTAAAAGGCTTATAAATTGTCCCATACTTTTTGACTCCCTTGACTCTCTTTCTCTGCAACTTGACATTGGCGCCCTATCTCTTTTCTACAGGTATTACAACGGCAGGTGCTCGAGAGAATTGACCTTTCGCATTCCTCCACCACTACGTCGCCCTCTTAACATAAGAGGTGCCTTGCTCTCGCATGAATATTGTGTGAATATTGGAGACTCAAGGATCACTCGTTGTGGTGCTTCCTTCTTTCCAACCACATCTGTTTTGTGGAATTTCTTGCCTTTATCTATTTTCTCAGCAATATTCAATCTTATTCTCTTTGAGTCCCACGCCTGAGCCCACCTGAGGGAAATGCGTTAGGCAAGTGACTGGGTGGGTTTACTTTCCATTTGTTTATTGTTTTTCTTTTTTGTTATTATTTTTTGTTTTATTTTTTATTTATTTTTTTTCCTTTCCTTTTGAAAAGGCCTCAGCCCGTGAGTGGTGGCATCGTGTAAAATAAATAAATAATAAATCAGTCATTTTACAGACCAGGTATACGGAACAAGAACTATTTCAAGGAAATTGCTTATTTAGGTAGGATGAGGTACGTAATAATATGATATAAAAAAAAAAAAAAAAAAAAAAAAAAAAAAAAAGCAAATTTCAAAAAAAAAAAAAAAAAAAATAAAAACTGCTTTCAAAAATAACAAGTGTTTTTCTTTTTATATATATAAATCCACCTGGGAGTGTATAAATACTCAAGGACTAACATTGAAAACCATTGCGCCAAGGAAGAACTTTCTAATGAACTTTAGGATAAATAGTTTTAAGACTAGAAGGAAGAAGGACGTTGATCCCTAAGTATGGATAATACAATATGTGCACCATGATGAGAGTATATATATATATAGTATATTAGTATATATATATATATATATTATATATATACTATTATAATATATATATAATATATATATATATATATATATCTATATATAATATATATATATATATATATATACTATATATATATATAATATATATATATATATATATTATATATATATATATATATATATATATATTATATTTGTATATATAATTCGTATATACTGTATATATATATATATATACTATATTATATAATATATAATATATATATATATATATTATAATATATACTATATATATATATTATATATATATATATATATATATATATAATATATAATATATATATTTATTTATAAATCTATATATATATATTATATATTTTTATAATATATATATATATATATATATATATATATATATATATATATATATATATATATATATATATATATATTATAATATATATAATAATATTTCGTTTATATAAAAAATATAAGTAAGAGGGGGGGTATATTGCTCGCCCAAAAACCCATCCAAAAACCCGAAAAACCCACCCAGCGAAAAACCCACCTTACCTTTTTACCTGCCCTTGACCTTTTTTGACCTTCACTTTTTTTGGCCCTTGACCTTTTTTGGCCCCAAATTTTAACATGGCCTTGACCTTTTTTTGGGCCTTGACCTTTTTTGGCCTTTACCTTTTTTTCGACACCAACCTTTGGTCTTCCATGGGTCTTTTTGGCCCACGGTATTTTTTGAGAACCCTAATTTTTTGAGAACCCCTAAAATTTTTGAAGAAACCCCTAATTTTTTGGCCTCCTAATTTTGTTGGCAACCCCTATTTTTTGGCATCCCTAAATTTTCGGCAACCCTTAATTTTTTTGGCAACCCTTCGAAGAAGGGTGCGCCAAACGGTTGCGTCAGCAACCGTTGTACGTATTACCCTGCTATTTTACGCCCCCTAATTTTTTCGACCGTGGGCAATTTTTGCCCACGGTAATTTTTGATCTTCCTTTAGGGGCTTAGCCCTTTTTTGTTGTCGTTAACCTTGTTTAACCATGATATTTCGACCAACCCTTTGGATCTTCCAATGGCGTCGACATTTTGTCCCCACACACAGAATGCATGTTTTCACAACCAAGCCTTGGTCTCCTGGGTCATTTTTGGCCCACGCTAATTTTTTGCCCACGTGGCCAACCCGTCACATATTTCGTTCCTAACTTGTACGCATGTATGGACCTACCCTAACTTGAACACCTACACACGTGCGCCGTGCACACACACACACACACACAACACACACACACCACCAACACATCACACTACACTTATACACCATTCACTATGCCACCTTAACATTTACCATATACACTTACTTTACACTTATTCACACTACAAACACACGACAATCCCTTTGGTCTTCTGGGTCCAATTTTGACGCCACGGTAATTTTTTTGTCCATTCCTTTAGGGACTTAGCCCCTTTTTGATCGTCTTACTTGTTTGAACATGATATTTCAGCCTTGACCCTGCCATATACCATGGGTCAATTTTGACCCACGCTAACTTGATGATCTTTGATGGTTCCCAATCACCGTAAGAAGTACCTAGGGATGTTCTATTAGTGTTCTATGAAGTATTAGATAAGTGCCAGGTGAGTGCCAGGTGAAGTGCCAGTGAGTGCCAATGAGTGCCAATGAGTGCCAAGTGAGTGGCAATGGTGCCAAAGTGAGTGCACATAGTGCCAAGTGAGTGCACATAGTGCTAACTGAGTGCCACTTTTTCAAGCCTTTCTAGCCTCCCCTGAGCCCAGAATAGCCCTAATATGGGTGTCACTACCCCTAAAGTTATAAGGTAATGAGGATTCGATTGGTGTATATTTTAACAACTTGCTAGGATGCTTCCTAGCTAGAAGTTAGTCTTTTTCCTAAACACTTAATACACACTATGCACTTATAAGCGCTTTACACTCTCCATAGACACTAGCCCATATACACTTACACATTACACTCACCCACAGTCACTTTCCCTTACACTTACACTCACACACTCGATATTTTGATGCTCAACATTAATGGCCTGCAGCATTGATGTCTCAGCCATAAATGCCCTTGCAGCTTGATGCCCAACTATTGATGCTCCATCATAAATGCCTCAGCATTGATGCCTCTCAACTTTGGATGACTCACCTTTGATGACGTCATCTTTGATACCGTATCATCTTTGAGACCATCTATATTGATGATTCATCTTTGATGAAATCATCTTTGATGGCTCATCTCTCTTCCCTACATCAAAGAACAGAGTTAATATTAATGTCTACCTATGTTATAAACTGATCACCAGGACGCAGCATGATCTCTCCCGCGTGAAGTCCCACGAACCCGCACCCGCAGGTGTCGACCCGCCCCGCGTTCCCCAGAGCCGATCGCGTGCGCCCGAGGCCGCAATATTTCGCGTACGCCGCCCGCCGACGTGCGCCCACAAGGCGCAATATTTCCGCGTACCCGCCGCCGCTACGCCCGCCGGCGCAATATTTCCGCGTACCCGCCCGCACGTGCGCCCTCATAAGCAAAAAAACTCGCCCGAATGTAAATATATATATATATATATATATATATATATATAATATAATATATATATAATATAATATATATATATATATATATATATATTATATATATTATATATATCATATATATATATATATATATTATATAATATAATATATATATATATATATTAATATGAGTCATTCATTTTTTATTTCATACTTAAACATTTCAAAGAATTTTCTTTTAAAATATACTATGAGTCATTCATTTTTATTTCAATACTTAAACATTTTTTTATAAAAACATTTCGCGAAGCCTAAAACTGTAACTCTTACAGACCTATTATTTAACCCATATATATTTTTAACATTATTTTACTTAATACTTTTTTACTTAATAATCTTTTTAATTTATAATTTTTTAAAAAATTGTATGTAAGAAGAAAAAAATCCAGAGTGTCTGATATATAATCATTTTATTTTAACTTAACAGATTGTAGAAATTTTATTAAAAACATTAACATTAACATACCTAAAGCAGTAAATCAGTAAATCATAGAGTGTGACCTAACACCAAGGGGGTATTAGTATGCTTTTGTTTTACTGCTTACTGCTTTAACTCATAGTTTTTACTGCTTTAACTCATGTTTTAACACTGATTTAAAACTCATATGTTTTAACTGCTTTAACTCAGTTTTACCTGGGCTTTAACTCTATGTTTTACTTGCTTTAACTCATATATTTATTAAACATACATACCTTAAAGCAGTAAAATCAGTAAATCAATAGAGGTGTGACCTAGCAACATAGGGATTAGTATGCTTTTGTTTTACTGCTTTAACTCATGTTTTACTGCTTTAACTCATATGTTTTAACTCCTTTAAATCATATATTTATTAACATTTACATACCTTAAAGCAAGTAAACAGTAATCAATAGAGGTTTGACCTAACACCAAGGGGGGATTAATATGCTTTTGTTTTAACTGCTTTAACTGCTTTAAACTTTATGCTTTACTGCTTTAACTTGTCTGCTTTTAACATGCTTTAACTTTCCTGCTTACTGCTTTAACTCATATGTTTTACTGTTTTAACTCATATATTTATTAACATTATGTTTTTTATTTTGTTTTAATACTTTTTTATTTATTTTTATTATTATTTTTATTTTTTTTTATTTTTATTTATTTTTTTTTTTATTTTTATTATTTTATTTTTATTATTATTTTTATTATTTTTATTATTTTTTTTATTTTTTTTTTATTTTTATTATTATACTTAGTGTTATTTACTTCATGCCTATTGTTATTTAATTATTTGAAACACACATTTACCCATTTAGACACTTTAAGCATTACACTTATAACACACGCGTCCACCACACACACACACACACACTTTCACTTATACACACATTCACTATGACACTTATACACACATTCACTATGACACTTACATTTACCCATAGACACTTACATTTACACTTATACACACACACACAGATTTACTTACACACGCAGATTTACTTACACTCACACACAGATTTACTTACACTCACACACAGATTTACTTACAAACGCAGATTTACTTACACATATAACGTATAATTTATTAAAACATTTTATGTTTTAATTAAACACGTACATTTATATTACTCATTCAAATATAACTAAAATTATTTCAAAGTTTCTTAAAACTTCTATAATAAATCAATCATTACGTCTTTGAACAAAGAATTTATTATTAACTGTTATACTTTTTTTGTTTATAAATTTTATAACTATCAAGTTTTAAAATAACTTTTACTAAAATTTTATGAAATTTTATTAAAAACATATATTTTACGTACCTTAAAGCAATAAATCAGTAAATCAGTAAGGTCAGCCCCTAGCACCCCTCTACACCAAGCTATGCCGCGTTATGTTCTATTGACTTACTGCTTTACATCATCTTTAGCCATGTAATAAGTATAAAAATAAACAAAATAAGTTCTTCTCTGCTAACATAACATGTATTTTATTAAAATCTTTCTAAGTTCTTATTTAAAAATAACAATTATTCACTTACATTTATATTATTCGCTCGATGTTAACTAAAAATATTTCAAAGTTTTTTAAATAATTCGGATTTTCTTTATTATTATTATTATTTATATAATTATTTATTCACCATCACGAGAAATCACAACAACCCGCACTCCTTACAGATACGAAACTGACCTCTCTCTCTGTAAAATGTGTTGAACTAACTACTTAGGTATAAATTTAGGATAATCATTTTTGTATCCCGGGCGATTTAGACCTAATCCAGGTCAAAATATATTTCAAACTGACCTTTTTTCTGTAAAATGTGGTGCAATAACTACGTTAGGCCTAAATTTAGTCTTAAATTTAGGAAAAGCCTTTTTGTATCCCAGGCTGATTTAAGCCTAATACCAGGTCAAAAGGTAATTCAGTATAGACAAGAATCGAGAATCAATGTTATTTATTATTTTAATAAAAAATATATTTCAAACTGAAACATGCTGGATCGGTAAGAACCTTTAAGCAGGCAAGAAGGAAATGTTTACCTTTCTTGTGAGTGGCCGGAGTAATCCTTATCTCTATATGACCTCGTATGTGATTGGTCGAGATTTATTTTATCGCTTTTTTGGTTTACGGTATGTAAAACATGTTTTTTCAATATCCTGACCTGGGGCTCGTTAATTTAACTCTTAACATACATTGTAATATTTATTTAAGAAAAGTAAAACATAAGGATAATAACTTTACCTATATAATTAGATTTATAATCATTATATTACAGTAATTTTATAATTATATATATAATTATATATATATATATATATATATATATATATATATATATATTATATATATATATATATATATATATATTATATATATTTATATATATTATATATATATATATATATATATATAGGCTGAAATCACTATATACAAGAGTGTTAAATATATTTACAATGATTTTATATATAAGGTTCACATTAAATATAATACAGGAATATTATTATATATATAACACTTCCACATACATTTTACACATAATGTTTATGATTATTTATATTAAAATTCTCTATCTTTGGCAAAATTGCACATTTATATCATTATCGATGATTATTATGTTTCGTGTCTCAGTAATTTACGTTAGTTCAGTTAACAGGACATTCGTATGTAAGGAAGTTTGACTCCCAGCCTCATCGAGATCGACTCATAGGCATTATCTTTAGTTTACCTATAACGTACATGTCATAATGTGCATTATATCCTCTATCGCATATAAGATACATTGCTAAAAAACTATCTTAATCGGCGAATGTAGGAGTGTTGCTATATTAGTTAGTTAGCACTGAGGTCTGTTACGTGCATATAATACTTTAGGAAGCGGAAGATGCGTATTATGATATCTCTGTAGGTAATCAATCCGATCA
>JABUQX010008570.1:52500-55539 GCA_015478945.1 Trachelipus rathkii
GTGTGTGTGTGTGGTGCACGCGCACGTGTGTAGTTTTCAGTTAGGGTAGGTCCATACATGCGTTCAAGTTAGGAACAAAATATGTGACGGGTGGGCCACGAGTGGGCCAAAAATTAGCGTGGGCAAAATTGTCCCATGGAAGACAAAGGGTTGGTTGAAAATTAGGGTGGGCTAAAATTGACCCATGGAAAACCAAAGGGTTGGTGAAATATCATGGTCAAACAAGGTAACGACATCAAAAAAGGGCTAAGCCCGCTAAAGGAAGATCAAAATTAACGTGGGCACAAAAAATTGCCGCACGATCGAATTAGGGGCCGTAAAAAATACGCACTGGGGTATACGTAAAAGCGGTTGGCCTGCTTGCGCCTGAGACGGCCTACGGCAACCGTTTTTTTTTCGTGGGGCGCAAACCCTTCCTTCGAAAGGGATTACAAAAATTAAGGGGTTGCCGAAAAATTTAGGATGCCAAAAAATTAGGTTGCCAAAAAATTAGGGTTCTCAAAAATTAGGGTTCTAAAAAAATTAGGGTTCTCAAAAAAATTAGGGTTTCTTCAAAAAATACCGTGGGCAAAAAATGACCCATGGAAGACCAAAGGGTTGGTCGAAAAAGGTAAAGGCCAAAAAAAGGTCAGGCCAAAAAAGGTCAGGGCAGGTAAAAATTTAGACCAAAGGTCAAGGCCAAAAAAGTGAAGGTCAAAAAGGTCAAGGGCAGGTAAAAAGGTAAGGTGGGTTTTTCGCTGGGTGGGTTTTCGGTCGCGGTCACTTTGGGCGAGCAATATACCCCCTCTACTTATATATATATATATATATATATATATATATATATATATATATATCTATATATAATATATATATATATATATAATATATATATATATATATATATAATATATATATATATATATATATATATATATATATATATATATATATATATATATATAATATATTATATATATATATATATATATATATATATATATATATAATATATATATATATATATATATATATATATTATATATATATATATATATATATATAATTTATATATAAATCTCCACCCCGTGTTCTTTAAATTACCCAATTTCAGTTATTCTTTCCCAATCTATAATGAAGTTTCGTTTGCAAGAAAATTATATTCTTTTTATTCCTTCTATTGGTTAGCTATAAATATTGATTTTATCCATTATTATAATTTTTAATTATTTAAAAAATTTGACTAAGTTATATATATATATATATATATATATATAATACTATATAATATTATATAGTATATTTTTATAAATATATAAATATTATATAAATATATATATATATATATATATAGTATATATATAAATAATTTATATATATATATTATATTAGTATAATATAATATATTATAATATATATATATATATATATATAATATATATATATATAGTATTTCTAAGATAAATGAAAGTAATTCACCGAATATTTAAAAAAGAAAAAAATATTTTTATATTAAAAATTAAAATTTCACTTTACAATTTTTCAGTGTTAAAATAGAGGGCGGTAGGGCCACTTGCTTTTCGTGTTCTTAATATGTCAAATAATAATGCGACAAGTAAAGTTATAATAAGGAGCTTCTACCAAATGTCTGCTAAGAAAATAAATGGTAAGTTAAGATTAAAATTCTTTTGTTTCTTCTCTTTTACCATGAGGAATATTTCTTTTAATCGTATTTTGTACCAAATGGAATATAGTTTTATTATTTAAATATTCTTTAAAATTTTTATTTTCTTTAGAAATTTATTTTTGATTCTTCATTTTGTTAAAACATTTTCTGGGGTTTTAAATTTTTTTTGTTGCTGATTTCAAAGTTTAAATTTATTTAGTTATTTATTTACACATATTTTTTAATGTTTAATTTGGAGTAAATGTTCCGTAGATTAATTTATTTAATAATTTTTTATTGAGAGGCTTATAAATTAAGGTATTTAGTAAAAAATATATAATTATTCATGTAACGTTACCCTAATTTTTACCACGTAACAGCCTCTGGAGTCTAATCATATATGTGCGCATGCATAAATTTTATTTCACATATCATCATAGATATATTTAAAAATGATTTTTTCAGGATTTTTTTTATGGCTTATTTGTGTTTAAATATTTTAAAAATTATTTTCACAATTAAAAGAAAAATTCTAAAATTAATGCTAGATTCAGCTAACCTAACCTAACCTAACCTAACCTGCCAGAATAAAAAGAAACTCCAAATCTAGTTGGAGAATGTTTAATAAAATGCTAAATTTAACATTATTTAAATTGCTTTGATATTGAAAATAAAAAATAAGGTAATTGTTACCCAGAGGGTTGTCACCCCCGATTTTTATGAAAATCACAGGATATACTCTAAAAAAATAATAATGAAGAATAGTGAAAACGAAAAATTGTCGCTCTCTTAGGAAAAAAGTTACAGCATCTCAAAGTTGTTAAAAATCCCATAAGACTTTTCAAATATTGATCGATCCAGGTTAGGTCTCATTTCAGGCCCTCTAAGTCAGGTTATGATAAGTTTTGGTTAGGTATACACAAGAGAAAATCTATGTAGAATTAAAATCTTATTTCATAACCTGAAACTAGGATGGCCTAAAAGAGCACGAGGCCCCCACTAATTTTTATTATAGAAAGTCTATAGGAAAATATTTAACTTTTAGAGGCTGTAACTTTTTTTCCTAAAGAGACTGTCGATTTTCGTTTTCACTATTCTTCATTATTATTTTTTTAGAGTATATCCTGTGATTTTCAAAAAAAAACATTTTTGGTTTTTTTTTTTAATAAATCCTATGGGGTTTTTTACAACTTTGAGGCTGTAACTTTTTTTCCTAAGGAGAAGCGACCGATTTTCGTTTTCCACTTTCTTTTAATTCATTTTTTTAGAAGTATATCCTTGATTTTTCATAAAAATCGGGGTGCAACTCCTCTGGGTAACAATTACCAAAAATAAAATAAAAAAAAGAGTCATACGTAAATAACCCATGGAAATCATTCAAAGTCACTTTTGCC
>JABUQX010008571.1:0-54200 GCA_015478945.1 Trachelipus rathkii
CTATTGATATTATAGCTCAGACGGATCGCCGCACTTAAGGGCTAATATCACCGGCTAAGGTAGTAGATAATTTACTACCTATTGCACAGGTGGGCTAGATATATATATAGCCAACTCCTCACAAAACCCTCTTGTGAGATTCAATGTATTATGAAAAGATATAGTGCAATTACAATTTATTAGCAAAATCTATATTGAATATATAATAAGAGATAATACGAGATAGATAATAAGTAAGAGATAAAAAAAGGGAGAATAACAGAGGGGAGAATAAGAGAAGAAAATGAAATAAATATATATATCAATTAAATAGAATATAATAGAATATAATATATACGAAAGTATAATGATAAATTTATAATGAATAGATTATTTAGAAAAATATTGATAGAAATACTATGTATAGACTATAGATAAGAGGAATAAGATGAAATAGAAGAGAATTATGAGAATCAAAAAAGAGAAAATTGCCCCCCCTAGGAAAAATGTAAAAGCCGCCGACTGGTGTAAAAGAGGGACGAGAGCCACCGAGCAACAATCCAGGCTCAGCCATTGGAACCTACGTCGGTTGGGACGATTAACGGAATAACGGGTGGAACTGATGGGCTAACTCCCTGACGAACAAGTGACCATGAGGGAGAGGGAAGATGCAGACATTAGAGATGAGATAGCGCACATGAAGGAGAGGCTGGTAACGGAAACGCCCACCCAAGGCGAAGTGTTAAAGAGTGACTAAATAGAGAACGGATATGGCGTCAACAGAAGTAAGGCCAGTGTGAAAGCGGCACAACAATGATTGTGAAACAACAGATGTGTGGGGTGACAATTGAAGACACGAAGTTGACTGTATCGAGCGGCGCCTTTATGGACCAATGGACAACCGCTCCGGAAGCCATAAAGAGGAAGAATCGCCACAGCGAGATGTTAAGTTAGGATGAGACTCAAAAAGTGTCAAGGGGGGGATCAGCTGGAATTCACAAAGTGAAGCAAGCAAGTGGGGTCGATGCAACCGCAGAGCCAAGATAATAATAAGCTTAAGAAAAACAAAGACAACTACTAAATAACTGGAATTATTATGCTCGAAGAATATCAAGAAGAATCAGGAAAGTGGAGTAAAGAAAGTTCGGGCAGGCAGGATTTCGAGGGTAAGGATTGAAATTGCAAGCGTCGTGTGTGAAACTGGCGAGTGAGAAAGATGAAAGAAAAAAATTAAGAGGAGGAGAATAATGCAATAGAATAATATATAATGCAAAATAATAATGAGAAAAACAATAATAAGAAAATAAAAGAAAGAAGAACACTGCAAATAGAAAGAAGGATGGAGAGAATATAATATTATTCATTAAATGGGAGATAACAAATATAAAACTGACAAATTAATTGAGATGATGGATGTGTGCGAATGAAAGAAATATAATAATAAAATAAGAATAATAGAAAATAATTAAGATATAAAAGAATAAACAGTACCTGTTTATGATAGAAAATTTGATAATATAAGAAAAAGAATGAAAGTGGCAGAGTTTAATGAAATTATAGAAAAAAGTGCAATAAAAAGGTTCAGGAAGGTAGCCAAATGAGTCCCAACGCGTAGCTGATGAGTAAAGAAAAAAAAACATAAGGATCGTGAGGAAACAGTAAACAGTGTGCAAGAAAAAGTGATTTAAATAGACTCAAAGGACATCGGACAAAGCAAAATGTGAGGACTGAGTAGGCGGTAGAACGTCCGAGCAATGACGCGGTGACCCGAAGACCTAAGGCGTCGGGAAAAAGCAGGAAGAGATGTAGAGACGGGGAGAGGGCGACTCTTTGCACGAGGGAGAGAAATGCGAGAGCCACCCCACCATGAAGAAGGGAGAGAGAAAGGACACGCAGAGGCAGCAGGAGCTAACCAACGTGGCCCGGATGGGGTGGGTGGGACGCGGTGAAGTCCCTAACATGATGCACCCGATAAGACAGAAAAAACAACTCAAGGGGGATGGCAGAGAGGAAAAGATCAGTGAGACGAGGACGTCTAGAGGGAGAGGGAACGGCGCTGGGAGGGTGGTTAGGCTGGACGAGAATAGCTAAGAAAAACGGAAAGAGGCAGCAGAAGAGTGGGGATTGAATGCAAAATATTTGATGGTTATGGGAACAATCAGGCAAAGCCGACGAAGACAAACTACAGGTTAGCCAGTTTAGTCAGTAGAAGCAGAATACGGACCATAGAGGAGTTACTGCGTCAAAAAGCAAGAGCAAAAAAACGAAAAAATTCAAAAGAGAAAGAAATCGAAGTGGAAGAGAACGTAGCCAAAGATGTGAAAAAAATTGCCCCCCCAGAGGTATACAATGGGGATATGAAAGGAAGAGAGCGAGACCGAAATTGAGAGCGAGCGAGAAAAAAGGCAGGTTGGAGTATATGAGGCGAGAATTTGCAAAGAGAGGTTTGCATAAATACAATAGCCATTAAAGAATTAAAAGGGACGCAAGAACAAGAGAAATAGATAGAGTTAAGTGCATGGCCAAAAATTGAAGTACGGGTATGCCGAAAGTGACAGGATGACATTGATCACCTGGGAGATTGATAACGCTCCAACCGAGGCCAGCGGGAGAGAAAAAGCAGTGAAATTAGGAAAGGAGAACGGAACAAATATAAAACCCGCCTTGGCGTGCCTTAATTAGAACGAAAGTGAGCTGATCGAAAGCAACGTTAGGGGATCGTGGGACCAGGCGTTTTGCAGCGGGGGAAATAAAATGTACTAGCGAGAAGCAGAACAAAGTGCAAAGACGACTTTGCCAGGACGTAAGCCGCATTGGCCGACGAGATTAATATAAGATGGCGGGGGTCAATGAGGGGTGCAAGTCAGGGATGGAGATGCAGAATTTAGCAAAGAGAAAAAGGGGAACGATTTAGCTAGCTGAGCAGTAGTAGAGCGCAAAGTCAAAGCTTTGAGTTGGATAAAAAGTGGAAAGAAACTGGCAGTGCACTGCAACACGTGGTGACAGTGAATCGAGCGAAAAGAGACGGTAGACAGTGAATACTAGGGACGGGGTGAAACTCTGCAATTAACTGATAATAAACTACGTCGAAAGATTTGAACAAAAGGTGAAGAGAGCCGCGACCGGCAGCGAATCGTTCAACAGCAAGACAGAGGTATGAGGATATTGGTGGGCGTGCAAAAAGCCACGCATAAAGACAAAGAATGTGTCAAACAGGACCTAATATGCATCGGAATCCGACATAAAAGAGAATTGTTGGAAACGAAATGTGATAACGGAAGTGGGATAAAAGCCAAAAGAGGGAAGAATGGAAAAGTAAAAGAACGGATAGTCTTTACTGATAAAGAGTTAAAAAAATATAGGGGAACCAAGGGAAAGTGGATGTGAAGGTAAGTTGATAAGTACTTGATAGGTAAAAGGCAGAATATAGGAATAATTAATAATAATAATAAGAAGAAGAAAGAATCCCACGACAGCACAATATAATAAAAAAAAGATAGTAAAATAAAACTAATTAAAAATAAGAATAAAGAATATATAATAGAATAAATAATGAAAAGAAAGTCTAAATAGAGAATGAATAATAATTCAGAATATATCAATTAAGAAAGGAGTATAACTTTACAAATACAATTTTTAGAGTTATATAAATAGTAGTTTGATATGTTGATATTATATATAGTGAGATATAGTATTCGGATGATTACTTATAATTATTTGTTTAGATTATTAATAAATATATTTTATTGATGAATTATTATTATTATATGATGATTATATTATTGATTAATTATATTATTATTTATATATGTAATATATTATATTATTAATTATTATATTATTAAATATTTTATTGACTATTATTGTCAATCAAAATTGAAAATTATCAACTAAACAATAAAAAAAGAAATGAAAAAAGAGATTAACATTAAAAGAGATTTCATTATATAGTATAAATATTATAGAAAGTATAATTATATAATATTTTAGTTAGTATATATTAATATATACTTATATGTACTATAGTATTAATAGTATAGTATATATATGATAGAGTCTGATACTTTAATAATAGTTCAATAGAAAAAAACATATATCTATAGACAATCTATGACAATCTACTTTGTATATATATATTAAATACTATATATAGGTGATAATATAATATAGATATAATATTATCATAATAATAATAATATATGTATATAAAGTGAAAAATTTATCATACTATATACAATAAAAATAATAGTTTAAAAAAAGAAATTACTATAAAGAACGAAAACATATCTATATATAGTGATATATTCTATATATAATATTATGGTATTATATATATATATAACTTAACAATCCAATATTTTTGAAATATATAACAATAGTTCTTTGTCTGCTCTTAGATATAATATATATATATAATATGCATAATATATATAATACTATATATATATTTAATATAATATTAATATTAATATATATAGTAATAAGTACAATCGAGTATAATAAGTATAATGAGTATAATGAGTATATATAAATATATACAATATAGACAATATATATTATATATAAGTATATATTAAATATAAGTATATATATATAGATAATATAGTATAGATAAATATATACTAAATAAGTTTATATTATATAATATATATAATAGTATATATAATATAGTACTATATTATATATCATATATATAATATATATGTATATATTTAGTATATATATATATATATATATATATAATATAGATATATAATTATATATATATTATATGGATATATAATAAATATAGTTATATAGATAATTATATATATAGATATAAATATATAGTAATAGTAATATAGTAAAAAATATATTACTATAATATCAGTATTATCATCCCACTGCTGCTTTCCGCAATGGGTAAGTGCGAAGCTGACGATGATAAGATTGATGAAGAAAATATGATGCAACAAAAGAAGACCCCACCCCGCCTCCGTATATCCTTAGTATGAGAACTCGGTCCGCGTAGCAAAATCTACCTTGATACTTTACGAGACGACGGTCGACGGTAACCCTCACTATGGCATCCTCCGTCAATTAAGATAATTCCTTGGCGCCAGGTGGCATGAACCATACCGTCACAAAACCCGGCATTCATATATTAGTTTACTATTATATTACGTATAGTATATTATATATTATAATATAGTTAGTGTAAAAATAATATG
Organism: Trachelipus rathkii; assembly: GCA_015478945.1. Taxonomy (NCBI): domain Eukaryota; kingdom Metazoa; phylum Arthropoda; class Malacostraca; order Isopoda; family Trachelipodidae; genus Trachelipus; species Trachelipus rathkii. The sequence goes on from JABUQX010008571.1 coordinate 5,190, forward strand.
TTTAATATATATATATATATATAAGTATAAATATATATACTTATAATACTATATACTATAGTAGTATATAATAGTAATATTACTTTATAACTATATATATATATATATAAATATATATATATTATATATATATATAATAAATATAATAGTGTATAGTATAGTATATATACTATATATATATAGTGTGGCCTAGTAATACCTCCGCACTGTAATAAGAGGGGTTTACTAGACTTCTACACCCAACGCACTGGCTTGCTAAGCCATTGAAAACCCTCCGTCGGGGTCTAGGCTGATCAACGTAATTAACCGTGTGAACTTATTTGTTAAACTCCTGACGAACCAGATGACCACGATTAGAGTAGATGTGAAGACATTAAAGAAGATTACGCAAATAGACAAGAAGTGTCTGTAATCTTAAAACACCCACCCAAGTTAAGTTTAAAGATAGACAGAATCATTACGTGTAATATTCAACAAGAAAAATCCCAGTTAATGTATATACAAATTTTTAACGACAGTAGTGTGTTTTGTTATGCCAATTTAGTACACGAAGTACTTACGATCTCCCTATTGACCATTTACAACGCGGAGTGAAGCCAAAAGAAAGAATCTGCCCAGTCGAGATAATGTAGGCAGGAGACTCAAAATATTTTCAAAATCGGTGATATTCAGTGAATCCAAATTGAATTCAATAATGGGGTTCGATCAACCCAATCCAAATTATTATAAATTCTAAATTATTAATTAATAAAAAGATCAATATACTATAATTAAATCTAAGAATACAACATTGATTCAATTATAATGAATAGTAATATTCATATTCTTTTAGCGTTTAAATGTTAGAATCAATATAAGCTATTTTGAAACTTCATATTTAAAATTATAAAAAGAAAAAATAATATCTATTTGCTACTACTAAAGAATAGTAATATACATAACATGAAAAATAATGATATCATGGAAAAACACAAATAATATCGATATAAATATATAAATAATAATATAATAATACTAATAATAATAATAAAATAATAAAATGATAGTCATAATTAAAATTATTAAAATAAAATAAAATAATAATATTAATAATAATAATAATAATAATAATAATAATAATAATAATAATAATAATAATAATAATAATAATAATAATAATAATAATAATAATAATAATAAGTAATGCAGTAATGAAATCAATACATATAATAAATAATAAAATATAATAATAAGATAATAATAAAATAATAATAAAATAATTTAATTAATAGATAAAAATAATAATAGATAATAGAATCCAGAATTTCAGCTATTTTTATAAATGGACCGCCCAAGGAACAATAGAAAAAGGAAGAATGAAAGAAGAAGAAAGTTGACAACTGATTTGTGCAGTCAAATGAAAAACATATCCAAATGAGTCCTCAACCTTATCTATATTTAAAGAAAAGGAACAAGAAACATAAATGACCCTTTTAACTACAGACAGTAAAATTTGCGAACGTGAAAATTTACTTAAAAATCACTTCAAATTGATACTACTTTGATAAAGAAAAATCTAGGTAGTAGGTTAAGCATGATGAATTTACGTATTCGGTTCACCGGTTACAACTTAAATCATGAATTCTTCTTTTAAAAAGAATAATAATCAGTGAGTTTCTATTCTGCATCTAATTTATTACTATAAGTCTATACTTCACCCGACCTCACCACCTGTAGATGAGAGAGAGGAGGATAGAATGTGACTAACCTCAGATATGCATCGTTATGTGTACAGAACGGTCCTCTGTCCATTATGTTGTTGTGTAGAACGGGGACCTTGATATTCCCAACATATTTATGCCTACGAGCACACACCTGAATGACAAGGAAGAGAGGATGCAGACGACATAGTTTTTGATAGGGCCAGATGATGAAAAGAGTAAGTACGTACAAGATCATTCCCCTAATTGGAGATGGTATGACGTCGCCTTCTTTTTATCTAACTAATAACAAGAAAACAGTGATAAAGGATGTCTTCAAATGATTGTTTATAGAAAATATGTTATATGGGGACAAGGCTAAAATACCTACGAGAGACAAGCAACATGTGTAAGCCATTATCAGAAGCTATATGGACCTATAAGATTTAAAATTCAAAAAATCAAGATCAAAAAGAAATAAATCAAATAGAAAAGAAACGGAAGTTTGCAGATTGTAACTAGGTCCAAATTAAACTTGATATGGCCATATTAGCAAAGTGTGCGGTATTGATATGTAAATGGAAAGGAAGCTCGATTATCCTAAATATGCTCATGAGACTGAGAGAGAGAGAAACAAAAGCAGGTATTGTATCAGATCTAAACACCAAATGAAGCAAAATGTAAACTAGGCAAACTCCCATGAGAAACGAACAAAAGGCAATAGAAATAGACAGATAAATTCATGTCCAAAAGAAGTATCGCTGTTAGTCTTCATACGTAGTAGCGATAGACAATATGATTCATCACTTGTAATACGAACCCAGCTAGCTCTCCGGAACCAAAGCGGTGAAATTTAATAAACGTGAAACAAACTTATAACACCGCACTGCATGGCTAGATGAACGAAATGAGTGATCGAATGCAATTTGTGTTACTGCTAACCTTTCTTCAGGTGTTTAAAAAAATACTTATGGAACTCTAGCGATTTGAGCAGACCACTGTGCAAACTGCCGACTGCAGTCTCTAAAGGCAATTGCAGACGATATTACGAATACTTTTCGGGGTGTTCACGTTTAGCTATTCCTTGTGATCTATTGTTTGTAGAATCTTAGCTAATGAATAACATTGTTCAACGTTGCTAGTCATTAGTCAGTGGAAGAGCGCAAAATCAAATAGCTTTGAGTGAAAACCAAACTTTGAAAGAACTGGTGATGCAAGTTGCAAACGTGTAGTTGAAATGTAGAAAGTATGGAAATTGGAAAACAGTATAAGTGGGATGTGTTTTGAAACTAGTGCAAGTAATACTGAAAAAATGGGTGCCTGTGAAATTATTGAACAAAGGTTGAAAAGAGGTCTCTTAGCCTTTGCATGCCGACATCGACATCACATATATATAAATTTTTTTTGTGCAAAAGCACTCATAAATACTAAAGAAGTTTCAAAGGATCTGATATTGCAGAAATTCCCTAGCATTCCTAATAGAAAAAAAAAGTTTAATAATTTAAAACTGAATGTGTTTTTAAAATTCAAAAAAATTTGAAATAATTTTAAAATTTTTTAAATAATTAAATTATTTTTACTTATTTAAAAGATTTTAAATTACATGGGTAACAAATATAAATGTTTTATTTGAATTGTAAAATTTAAATTACTAATATTAACTAATACATATAATAATTTAAATAAAAATAATAAGTAATAATAATAATACCCAATAACAGAGAGCTAACATAATACATACCACCACCCCACCTAATGAAATAAGAATAATAATACATATAAAACACACACACACATCATCAAGAATAATTTAAAAGAGAAAATATAATTCATCAAGAATAAGAAAAAATGGGAATAACAACTTAATAATATAAAATAACTGAAATCCAGTCAACCCCAATAATAATTAATAATGACATAATAAATAGATAAATGTACTACATAATAATTAATAATAAATATAATAATAATAATAAAATAAAAAATAATAATTAATACTAATTATATAATAATACGTAAGTAAAATAATAATACTAATGAATAATATAATAATAATAATAATATAACAACTAATAATCAAAAGGTGGGCACCCGCAACTTTAAAGTTAACGCCCGTTCACTTAATCGTTAAACAAAAAAAAAAAAATAGCGGCTATGGGTCTAAAATAAATAAAGAATGTAACGGAAGTAAACGTTAATCGTCTTCAAAAATGTAGGTAACAGCAATACAATTTCACTAAATTATCAACTATTAACTTAATTTTGCAAGAAAATAATAATACGCAATAATAATATAAATAATAATAATGAATAGACACGTAAGTTATTAATAATAATAATATATCCATAGTAAAAATAATAGATAACAAAGTAACTAAAATAATAATTACAGTAACACACATATATCCTAACAATATTAAGGTGAGACTTTACTTTAGTATCATACATTTAACCTACAAACCAAACGCTATAACAAAACAAAATACATTTTTCGTAATCCTGACGAATTTCTAGTCTTTAGAAATAATAAAAAAAAATGAAAAGTCCTAAAATAAAATTAAATTCTAATACATTAAAGTAAATTATTTCCGCTACACAGCGCCACCCACACGTTGCCCAGAAATGGATTTTTATCTCCCCTCTGTTTGCAGCACTAGAATATAGGTAGAAGCTTTTTTTTTTTTTTTTTTTTTTTTTTTTTTTTTTTTTTGGGCTATGGCGGCCGGGTGCAGAGGACTACTTACGCGTCCCCGGACGCTAAAGACCCGACTCTGTCCAATCTCTTTCGCGTTTAGCCCGGCGGGATTTCCTTTATTCAAAAAAAAAACGAGAACATCGATTAAGAAAAGTCAATTTTGCACTCTGGCGGCTCCTTGGCGCGTAACCAACTCATAAACCGACAATTTAAAAACGTCGGACTTGTAATTTTTTTTAATTTATATAATTTTTAATACCGTACCTAAATATATATATATATCACCCCCCCCCCCCTTTAAATTTGTTACGCTGATAGAACAAGCTGTTATTTATTTATAGGTATCCCTGTCTTAAGTTTTTGGTGATAAATGCAGTGTACTAATGTAAGTCGAACCTAATATAGATTAATGTATTAGCCCTATCGAGACCTTAAAAATTTAGGCTTTGACCTATGCACGACTATTGTTCCTCCCTTCCTAAGCAGTACTTCCCAGCCGTCAAATACCTTACTTAATATTTAATTAGTAATTTATTAAAGGATAGATTATACTCAACCTTACACGCTTTCAATACATAAATATGTATCATTGTTTTGATACAATAACAACTTCCTTCTTAGGGCCCACGTCTGTATATCGTTTCACGCTAGTTAGCCACACAGAAGCAAGCTTCAGTAACGATACGAGAGAAGTTAAATGAATCATGGAACGGCAAACAGTCACTATCTTTTTTTCGCTCTCACGAACCAATAAAAGAGAAAACCACGCATAAGAAGAAGCCAGTGTTAAACATTTTACTTAACCCGGTAAGTACCGTTAAGAATGAAACCACATTGAGCCATGTGATAGGGAGCGTTTGAGCGAAATGTTGGCGAAAAAAAAAACAGTTATTTCTTGAAAATAAAACTGCTTCATACATAATAATCTGATCAGAAAATTTTTAATAAACTCGTAAATTATGTACGTTAATCGATGTAGGGGAAAATTTAACCGTTAACGTTAATGCACCAGATTAACCTCGTAAATCCGTTATTCTTTTCAAAAAAATACGAAAAACTTAAAAGTTAACGAAAAAATTAGCGGAGTTAATTAACGGAATAACGTTTTAACGCGTTAATGCACTTTGATAATATATACAATAATAATAATAACAACAATTAAATAAAATAATTAATAAAATAATAATGTAATCAATAAAATATAATTAAATAAAATATAATAATAATCAATAATAATAATAATAATATAATAATAAAAGAATAATAATAATGAATACATAATATAATCAATAATATTATAAAATAAAATTCTATGTCAGCTTTTGTTTAGATATATAGTTTTAGCTTTAACTTCCATGCTCTGAATAATTTCTTTGATGTCTTTATTTCTAATAACTCAGTCCTAAGAAAATAGTTTGCCAAAAAAGTAAGGAGGCTATTAAATCTTATTAGTCTTGGCCCGACCGGTTTTCGTCCGTAAACGTCGACATCTTCAGATTTAATCCTGCTAAAACATTGGAATGAATAATATAGATACAAGATTTTAAAAAATTATAACCTTAAAAATTAGATTTTAGATTTTACGTATTTCAATTATATTAATAAGGACAAACAATAGTATTTGTAGTTTTCGCTCTGGTTTTAGAGTTTTATGTAGTAAGCCTCTGCTCATTCAGGTTTTGAAGCTTCGCCATGAGAGCTGTAAAATTTTGAAATGACTTGTGAGATATCAGGTACACGTGTTTGTTAATCAAGTGAATAAACAATTTCGTCAAATATTAACTAGGTTTAAAGCGTGTTGTATGCCTAGTCTGTTAATCCTATTAGTCGTGTAATCAACTATACGTCGACGTACCAGTCCAGACTTCACTAGGTACATTGAATTGGGTACACTGACATGGCAGATTAACCGAAGGTATCCTTATAAGAGAAGCAGGAAAGAATAGTTTCTTACTTTGGAGGTTATATCTAGTCTTAACTGTGATTTTAGTGTTCTCTATATAGATTTAATGTGGGTGTAAATAATGCCGCTTATTGAAATATAGTGCTATATTATTATTATACTCATTTATAAATGTAGATCGTAAGGTGAGAGTTTTTAAAATAAAATTTAATGTTATTATCATAAGTTAATTTAATCGTTATTCGTCCTATACCCTTTTATAGAGTCTTTAGCTAGTGAGAGAGTAGTTATGTTTTAAGTTATTTATTCCTCAGTAAATTATAAAGGTGGTTACATATTTATATAATAGTTCTGTATTTAAATTATTATTTTGAACTATCATCGAAAATAATAATATTATATATTACATATTACCTAGCAAATCCATAACGAAATGCCAAAATCCTCACGCGTCAAGTATTAGTCTCAGTAAATTATAATATAAAAGTCCACTAAGTATGGCAAGTATATACATAATTGTAATTACTATATTATATATACTTTCTGGAGTTAGGAGGGATAATTGAGTAACTAAGACCCGCAATTATATACTTATATACTATATTATTACTAAGTATATATATATAATATATATCTATACTTATATCTATTTGTATATATATTAGTATAGTCTATATAATATATATACTATACTATATATAGGTATAGTAGTTACGGATATTAACAACTCATACTCTAACTCTTAAAATTACCTCCCCGCATATTTCTTACTTTTTCGCCCTTTCTCTTTTTCGTGTTTCCATAGTTCTTCACACACTCATCCTCCAGTCAACATATTACTTAACCACCATTTATCCCCATATCAATACTACGCACATCTCGATTAAAGTACACACTCCACTTCTAGATAACACCTTTTACATGACACACTCCCTACTATGCATACTCCTTTTTCTTTTGTAGTAAATAATTTCCACAATCGTTAATTTCGCTTTCTTTTTCCTTTCAATAATTCTACTAATTGCCTTTTTTATTGGGTTGCTGCCCCACTTACATCCTAGTCTCCTTGGCTAGGAAATGCTTGATGGCATGCGCGTCGGAGATCGGCTGTACGATGCGCACGTAGTATAGCGACCTTTTCTAACTTTTCGGCCGAAAGTCGTATTGAAATCGTATGGGTACATGGAATGTCAGAGGAATAAATGTTGAGGAGTAAGAGGAGAGAGGTCGATAGGATGTATTTACAGAACAGGGCAAATTGTGACTTTGCTCGCTGTAACAGACTGATGAACAAAGATGATATGTAAAAGGCTGAAAATTGAGGTGGTGTGAATGGGTGAAATGTGTGCGTGCCTCGGTGTGAAAGAGATATGAGAGAGGGAGAAGAAAGGAGTTTGTGAAAATTTTGATGAGTGAAGCCTGTGCGTACACCAGAGCTATGGTAAGACTTTGTGGTGGTGTGAGTCCTAGAAAATTCTAATGGTTAAATTTTAAGTTTGAGAAAGTCAAGGTGTGTGTGGTTGTGACGTATGTCCATGTGAGAGGAAAAGACGTTTGAAGAGCAGAGAAGAATCTTTTGGGAGAATTTGAATGATGTTCTGGAATGGGGTGAGTAGGCAGCTTTCAGATTGATAAGGTATTAGGGTGGTATCCTGCATCGGTTTGGAATAGGTCGCATCAATAAAGCAGGATGTGGCTCATCAACCACTCACAGTAGCGTTTGAGGGTGTGCGGCGCAGAAATGACGCATGTTGAGTCTATTAGGAAGGTCAGAGTTGTATTTGTTTTCTGGTAGAAGAAGAGATGTGTTAATGTGTAAAATAAGTAGCCATTAATCATTAACAGCAACCGATGTAAATCCTGCATTAAGTATACCTTGATGATTGGTGTACCGGTAATGAACATATCCCAGCTGGTTAATCTGAGAGTGTAAACACGAGATTAAATGATGTTGGATTCTATTGCTGTTTTGGCTGATAGAAGAGGCAACGATTGTTGATAATGTACTAGTGTTAGGAGTCGCCTCTTACATTCACAGCTGATGGGGTCTTCTGCGCATGTCGGATATCGTGATGCTCATTTCGCCACTACTTTTCCCTCAGTTATCTATAATGTCGTACAAAACTTAAGTCTAGTGACGGCGGCTTGCACTCGTGACAGAGCAGCAACGGTGATACGTATAAGGAAGTATTGGATCAAAGATTATTATGAAGTGAGACACACGCTTAGCACGATGCTTAGAAAATAGAGGAATTCACCAATAGGACTAAGTATCGCTCACAGCCAGCGGCTCATCCGCAGTAGTGAATTAAATCACGGAGACTACATTGATGTATTCAGTGAATCAATGCATTAAGTATACTCGGAATTCGTCAATCAACTCAGGGGGCAAATACAGGAAGCGGAACATATGTGTAGGCATAGTTGCACCACAGGCCAGCAGTCAGATGTCGGGACTCGACTGCGCCTAATAGTAGCATAGTAAGACCGTAAATTGTATATACAATCTAAGCGAGTGCGTTTGGTACAATGGAAAGGTGACTGAAATTAAGCGTGTTTAAACAAACAGTAAAATGAACGCGATTGACGTTGAATGATACTATTAATTACAGCAGGATGAAAGCATAGTAAGGAGGCATCCTGGTGTCCCTCCAATAGAAGACTCGCTAATTGGATAATTATATAAAGCGAATCGCAAGAAATCCAGAAAATTGATCTCAGAAACGTATGGATCGCGTAGTAGCGTTAAGGAGAAAACAAAGAGGTCACAAGTAGACTCAGCATAGTAACAATTGGATCCAGAGACGCGATGAATCCGACGCCCGCACACGATACAGGATAATAGGAAGCTCTTCTGGAAGGAGAGCGCGGAAAGTTTGAAGAATGACGCCGAAACACGACGGGAATCTCGCTCATAGAAGTAAATATGAATAAGGGATCGGTCGCACCTTTTGTAACGTGATTGAAATGGAATGTGAGCCGCGCCGAGTCGGTCGCGCCACAAGCACCCAGACACATCTCTCCTGAACCACTCTACTCTGCGAGCACCATAATACACATCACGCTACCACCACTGAAGAAGGTTGGCTTAGTGAATGTGTGTGGGTTTTGATGGTGCCAAGAGAGGAATGATGGTATTTTTTGGGGATGCCAGGTTTATTAACGCTCACCGAGGCGTGTCAACTCGCCACGGTAGCCGCATGTGTAGAGCTCTCTCGAAAGACCTGGTCAACATTCGGATACGCAGTAGTACCTCGATTGAACCATCTCCGCTAGACAGTGTTGATACACACTGATACCACTACGACGTGCGGCAAAGAGCGCTCGACGTATGCGCGGATATGTCACTCGCGATGGACCTTCTAGGACATAATTTGTGTTATTATAATAGTCGTACTTATTCTCATACGGAGTGTGTTAGTTACGTCTCGCTTAAGGGATGAAGGAAGAAAGGTAATACGTAAAGCGCTCGCTCATCACCCATAGCGTCAATACGGACGCACCCCAGGGGATACTGTAGAAATCATGAGTACCCACGGGGACTTAATACAGTTCTCAGGCTTGAGTATGCTATAGCCCCATCGGGATAAGGTATGACATAGCACTGGTATTTTTTGGTCGGAAAGAGTGCGCGAGTTACTGAGGGACCCTCGTGACTACTGATGCTGCAACAGTAATTCATAAGTGATTTGCGATGTTAGGGAGTGGTAGACAGGAGTGGTGTGGATGTCAAATCGCCCCATGTTAGCATTTGAAACAAATGATTGAGTCAAAATGGAGGAGAAGAAGGAGAACTCACAACTTATATTTAAGCGACTCTCTTATGCGAATTCTTATCAACAGGCGTCATCGCATCCCCACCGCCACGTCTCTACAAACGGAGCACAGCTCTTACACTCGAGGCAGGACTCATTAGTGAATATAACTCATCGCGTGATCTTCGGTTCAGGTAGCGTCTTCATGTAATGGATCAATCACCCACACTCAACATGAATGGTATTTGAACGATAGTGAAAGCGTGTGATAATATAATAAATGGGTGTCAAAATCTTCGGTTGATTCTGGTTCTAGGATTAAATACGTGGGATCGTTGAGACAGGGTACTTGTGTTTATGTTCTTCTACCCTTGGTTATCTCCCAATTGATGTAATATGGATCTACGTGGCGTTAGTGAAACAGAATTCAGGTGGGGATTGGTCAGTGAAAATGGTGTTAGAAAGATGGAGAAGTATGGAGAAGGGTGACAGGTTCAGGGTGTAAGCCTCCTACACCTGTAATTGTTAGTTCAATGCACGGATGATTTGGTTCCTGCTGTGGGCGAGTTCCTGAAAGAGAGTTCTGAGATGGATTGGTTGCGATGAGTGATTTGCGACACAAGGCGTTACGTACTCTAGCTCCGGTATCCAGTCTTATGAATAGGAAAGGAGGAAGGTATCTGGACCTCAGTAAGATCGTGATGGGAATGCTACAGAAATGTATGATAAAGAGTTATAGGTTGTGAGTGATAGAGACAATGCGTCCATCCACAGTGCTGATTTAGCCCTCTCAGTGTAATAGATTAGAATTGTAGCACAGATAACCTTGGAAGACAAATGTGACCTGAGTTTAAATATTTAAGGGGAGTAATACGAGAGTAGATAGAGACTAGAAGCAGGAGAACGGATGTAATGCAACTCATGACAGAGATGATAGATAGAAAAGATATGTAGAATGGCATGGACTTCCAAGGATGAGACTGGGCATAGCAACTTAAACATCATTGGTGCTTACTGTAATTAGCGGGACTAAACCGTCTATCGCACCGTTATTGCGCTCAGAGTCTTACATTGAGGGTAAATGTTGCTCTCTACCCTCGTGTTATTGTACCTCCGGTCCCCATTGTGGGAGATACTGCGCGTCCTGGCCAACTCATAGAAGCCTCACTATACACATCCGCACTACAGATGTCGAACCTCGCTCGCTCTCAGTACTCGCGATCCACACTCTCTGACACCGCCGGGCACCATGGACATACGAGGTGTGCAAAGACGCAGATCTAATATAAGCTGAGGAATGAAGGGGGGGGGGGCCCGGCGCGGGGCTGCGCGGCGGCGGGGCCGCACGCCTACAATTAACCGAGAGAGTTGTGTCCGCGTGTGAAGCTTAAAGGGGTAAATGAGAGAATAATATGAAAAGTATGTTGAGAATGTTTGGTCACTCTCGTGGAGAAGGATAGCAATGACAAGTACGGTTTGGTTAAACGTCCAGGATGTAATAGTGGGAGTGTCGTTGGGGACATCTCGTATCACCAGTGCTGGGAGACAGAGAGAAAGTGTGACCTTGAGTCGGACTAGATATGCCAGCAATGTTCACTGTAGGAGAGTACATCAACTCGTGTTAGATTTCGCGCAAAGAAGGCACGAGAATACAAAGAGGTGCAACTGACTTAGGATTGATGTAAGAATGGCCACGTGAAGAGCGTCTCTTGCTCTCAGCGAGCGGCCACTAGGTGTGCCTCTCAATTTCCACGTCACTAGGCCAGAGGAATGACCTTACATCTTCCACAGATCTCCATACCTAATACGCTCGAAGGAGAACGGTCCACGATCGCAGCGTGAATCTAATAACTCGCACTAGCCACCAACTCTCCGCTCACCACGGACAGTGGATTTCTCTTCCCTCGTTGCGAGTCGAGCTCCACCTCAACTTAATGGTTGAGCTACCTGCAGCGCAGGCGCTTAAGGTAAACGTAGCTCGAGCTTATTCTTTCGACGTGGTTGTTCATGTTCTACACGACCTAAATAATCTACTTAGCTTCAAGATTTGCTATTTTCCGATAGACTATGTACAGCACCATATACAATACCTAACCAAAATAACTTGGAGGCAAAAGTAGGATTGACGTGATGCACAGATATTGAAAATGAACATGCAGGAAAGAACTTTATAATTATTCAGTAAGTTATATTAATTAAAAATACTAGGTTCTAGTTATTCAATTTATCATTAAAATGATCTACCTATACTTTAGACAATACGGTAAACCACCAATAAGGTAGATACCAATTTATATTAAGTATAATTTTTATGTTATAATTGATGAAACTACCCTTCAAGATTTATAACATATAGATAGGTATTGATCCTATTGATCATAAATATGCGGTGACTATAAATTGTAGACTACACTCATTTAGTACCTATTCTCAATCGCTTACACATAATGGGTACTAAGTATTAAAGATAAATAGGATAATTATTGTTATAAGTAAAATAACAGAACTCAATATTAACTACTATACAGGATTACTTATATTTAAGATATTATACTATGACACCACCGTACTACATATTGTATTCAAGGGTACATCCATATAGTAATATGTACCATCATCTAATTGATATATTCATGTTACTGACGTACAGGTACAGTACTTATATATAAAAATTATACACGCCTCATGGATAGACTAAAATTTATACAGCTAAAGATAATATATTTATATTTATATAGAATAGCTTATAAATTATATTGTATATTATATAAATTAAATCATAAAAAATAATGTATGTAATGTAACATACCTCATATATATATATTGACTATAATAATATATAGGGGCATATATATACAATGTACTACCAATCCTATCATCATAAAAATATCATATTGGGAATAAATGTCATATATACTTTAGGTTCAACTATTTTTATAATAATTTAAGAAAAACTAAAGCTTTGTTATTTAGCAAATGAAGGTAAAACCTATAAATTGTTTGTGATGATTATTATAAAAAGTATATTATTAAGGTATGTAAATATATACCCTCAAATGCTTATTTAATATGTATAGTACTATGTAATATTTTAATATATATAGCTCGATAGTAGGATAATATACTTATTAGTAGATATATTGTAATGATTTTCATAACTATTTTAAAATAAGATTTTATATATAATATAAACTATTAAAAATGATTAAATGTATAATGACATTCAATTGAAATTGACCTAACCCTACTACTTTATTAATATAAATATAAACTACGTGTAAAAATATATTAAAAGCATAAAAACCATCATAGGATACTTAAACTCCTATAATAAAATACATATACTATAGATAATAATAAAAAAAATACTCTATAAATAAAAAATAAATATAAACTACTCATACTAATTTACATAAAGGATGAAAAGATGTGACCTCATTAACCGGCATTATATACAGCCCTTATAAACTCACACATTAAAAGTATCGTTAAATACAAATTTAATAACTATGATAAAACTCAAAAATAATTTATAATGATATAAAATTCACTTATTATTAATATATTAACAAAACACAATATAACCTCGTAGCTTCTCACGTCATACTGTATAAAGTAACCCTCAGTAAATCAACCTATGATTGGTATTTCGGTATACCAATCCATTATAGTCCCGTAATCATGACTATTCGTCTGGAACTGCGAATCTATCCACGACTAATTAGTGCATATTAACATGGATTATGTAAAAACTACCTGACAATATATTAGACTTATAATGATTATTAAATAATAAATAACTCAGAGAATCAGCTGATAAATTGAACTTTAACTAACTGGTTATCTTTTCCTCATGGCTGAAATTATCATCGTGTAAATATTTAATATTTATTTATATTTGTTATCGATATTATGATAGATGTTTTATCTAGTATAAAATAATGATTAAGGTCTTATAAAAATCTCTACTATATTTCGATGGTACCTTTTTACAGAAACTAACTAAGTAACCCATATATACAATAAAATAGGTAACTAACTGAGATTATATGGTCAACTATAAGTTATAATTATATTGATGGTAGTGCCTTTTTATGTGATTTATTTTATTATTAATAATTAAATTAATATATATATAGTAACATTATATATACATGATTAATACATTTATTTCACTCAATAGTATAAGTATCTAGGTAATATCATCTCATTACGAAGATTGCCATACTATACTGCTCAACCTCGGTTTATTCCTAATAATTTGAAATTTTATTTGTACCTCCTCTACTCTTATTAGCAAATACTATATTCTAAGACTCAATGGATATTAATTATATAAGTAAACATATTGAACCATACGAGTACAGCATACAATAAATAGTATAAACTATCATAAATGGTATGTTTATGAATATAAAAAACATATATACGTTATCTATATTTATATATTATGATTATATTACAATAAATAAATTAAGAAAAAAATATTAATATAATTATTATCTAATATATATAATTAAATAGTTATATGTATATTGATTACATAATTTAATTATAATTTATTTAAGATTAAATTATACTAATATTTATATTAATTCGAATTTATTATATATTAAAGTCCATATTAATATATTAATATAAAATATTTTTATTATAAATATTAATTCGTAGTTAATTATATAATATTTAGTTAATATGAATATTATTTATATTATAATTAATGATAAATTATCTATAAATATTAAATATATACATTATATATTATTATTTAATAATATATATTATATATGATTAATATAATATAAATTATAATCATTATTAATAATTTATATAAATATATGTGATTAATTAAAATAATAAATATAATAATAATATATTAAAATATTTAAACTATAATATTAAATTAAAGATTATATGAATTTTTAATTTAATTACTCATTTATTGATATTAAATATACTATTTACTTGCGTATATGTTTATCTGGCACTTTCTTATTTAAATTATATACTTAAATATATTTCCATTTAATATTTGACAGTATTATTCCAACAGAAACTAACGCAAATTAAGCAATAACTCCTCATAATTAAATAAAATCAAATAATCTTCATCTAACTATAACGCTACCCAATTCACTAACCTATATACTCCGCACTAAGAATCGATTCGAAACATGAATAGCTCGTCCTTAATAATCACACTGGATACTAAATATTGAACGTCAATACTTTATTACCTTAATAAAGACGTATTTCTGACATCACTTTCCATCTTCAAAATCCTTAACAAAACCCAAGAACTTCAACCACCGGCATTAAAAT
Source organism: Trachelipus rathkii (assembly GCA_015478945.1). NCBI lineage: Eukaryota > Metazoa > Arthropoda > Malacostraca > Isopoda > Trachelipodidae > Trachelipus > Trachelipus rathkii. Next base: position 20,544 of record JABUQX010008571.1, read on the forward strand.
GCTGGCCGACCGGGCGTAGTTTGTTATATATACAGAATTATATATATATAGTTTAGAGAAATGACCAAATTTCCAGAATCATTATCATAGACTAGATATGTGAAGATTATCGAAGTGAGAGAATCCTTACATGAAACAAAAATAATGTTGAGATAACTATGTAACAGGTGAAGAACACTCTAACACTGAGATAACGGGTATAAAATAAAGTAACCTCGCACTTACCACAGAACACATTTATCAGTCTCAGCACGATCACTTGCCCATTATGAGATAAACAATAAAAATAGTAACTAATACAAAAACCTATTTTTACACAGCTATATCCTAAACTCTCAATTATCACATACTCAAAACATTAAACTCTACCTCTATGAGTACATTAAAAACTCAATAAATTATTGCTAAAAACACGCACTATAATAGATGTGAAGTATAAAGTAGGGCTCAGTATTAAGAAAATGACTTAAGGAGAAAACACTACTTTATAAGTATATATATAGCTATAATGCAATTCCATGAGGTAATGCTTATCAAAAGCTACTCAAGCTTAACTCGTAGGTATAGGGGGTAATTATATCAATAAACCAAAACAATAAAATAAAAATGAAACTCTTTCACAATTCGATAAGCACATACTCTATCGGCTCATTGGAATCAGTTAGTTTTCATAGTCAAGATTTCTAACACCGATATCGAAATTAAACTATAGGATTCGGCGGGACGATATAAACAAACGGTGATAACTTGTGTTAATAACCGCCCCTGAGGGTGAACCAATATCAGAGAGATAAAACCCCCTAGTCGAACCGTTCCAGTTATTGAAACTTCACGTTCACCTCACGATCTATATACGATGATGTCCTCTCAGGCTCTCTATGTATAATCTACACGATTAACAGTACGCTTGAGTTCTATATAATATATATAGTATATAATAAAGGGCCAAGAATAGATAGCGTAGATAGTGTAAATAAACAATAAAAATATTGTATGAATGATCTCATTAACTTAATTCTACATATATATAAATACCCTATTCAGCTCACTACAAGCCTCACATACAATCAGCGTGTGCCATGAGAGTGAGACAAAACGCCATCACCTCCAGTTAAATACACACAGTTATTTCAAGGAGTTACCAGTAGTATAACATTGAGTACAAAGATGATAAAGACTAGCAATAAAGTGTGAGTATTCACCTATAAACTCATATTTAATAAAAAGGAAGCTATGACTCACCGAGTCATAATAACCCATGAAGTCAAATAAGCTGAATTTCAAAAATTCGAGCGAGAAAAGAGGAGATAGAAAATCAGTGGTCACGCGGTAACACATGAATGGTATATATGTCTATACAACATCTCTAGTTGGATGTGCACACATTAGTGAGATATATAGACAATATGCACGCTCAATACTTGCTGAGATTAGGCCTTCTCTCATGCTTAGTTAAACTCACTGAAAAAATCATTATTACAGTAATATATATAGTACCAAGGAAAAGACTTACCCCTATGTGTGTATAATTGAAGTGTCACTAAAACGGTTTGAATCAAATGATTATGCAGCGAACCGTACACTATAAAATGAAAATATTGCGACAAAAATAGGTGATTTGAGGGACAAACTTACATTATATGGGAAAAAAAAAACTGAAGCTAATAGGGGCACAGCTTATGTACATAACTGGAAAGACGAGAGGAACACAAAGGAATCATGATCTTTCACTCAACTGTCACTTCTAAACAGTGGTCATACTCCGGCGGTACCCTAGAGTCCTAGTCTTAGGTAATACTAATTATGCATGTAGTTAAATACACTACTCTAATATAATTACATAAAGGTAAGACGTTGCAAACTCTTACATGAGCTTTATTTACTCAGGAAAATGACAGGGGCTTGAGACTAGTGAGATATCACTCTAGATAAAATTAAAATTTGACAAGAACCGAGTCTACTTAGCCGTAAAGGAGAGACCTCAGGAACAAAATTAGGACACAGCTATATATAAATATATAATTGAGGTATAGTATGCAAGTAGCTAACTGCAATATGTTACAACTATATGAGATTTAATGGAAATTTTGAATCCCTGGTACAGGGTTTAGACTAATGGCCAGATTGAAATAACTAAATAGGCTTAGCTCAACATATGCCTAGATGCTGAGAGCATTCGTCACGATAAGCGAACGGAAAAGTGATGACGGTATATATTTGGAAAGGAGCAGTGAGTACAACGCTAAGAGAAGACTCTCGAGAGACATTGAGAATTATCTAGCTAAGATATTTGATTATTATAATATATAAATATAAAGATGTATGTGTTAACTATATAACTATATTACTATATCATATGTATACTATAGCTCGACATTCCTCAATTTTATTTCTTTATAAATATGAATAAATTAAACTGAATTATAAAAATTTACTTAGTATACTCATTTGATATATACAACTTAATACACATCACTAATACCACTTAAATTACTATATTTATACTTATGTACCTATTCCTATTTAATCTTCATATTATCAGGGTTTATACCTACATAAGGAACATATTATATACGGTATTAAAATTTATATATATTTATAATAAATACTATACTCATCACGCTTACCTGACTGTGGAAATTTTGTGAGTATTATACATTAGATAACCTCATATAAGCGATTTAGTTATTCTCAATAGTCACATATTAGAGCATTTTTATAACATAATACTTGGATAACCTATGTATTTACTAATATGAGTATCCGATAAATCTCAATTTTAAACCAATAATTCTCATAACAAAATGCCAACTTTTATGAATGTAAGGTATTCTGTTGTGTTGGTTTATATTTATTAAGACTTTGACTTATAATAATAGATTAACATATATTCACTTATTATATAAGAAAGAATACATAAAACTATATTTACATTTTCATATATTAACAAAGTATTTGTACTAATTGTGTAGATATATATTCTCATTTGTATGCATACCCGCATAATAAATATATTTTTCACAAAATTATTGTTAACACGTATACAAAAACGCGCACAGGCGCGATAAGCAAATTTATATTATTCAAATATTTAATATCTTAAGTAAATTAAATATAAATCTTTCTGCAATATATAAGATACCTATACGGGAGCTACTGTGAGAAGAGTTAAAACTGGTGCATACGATCACAAGGTGGTTAGATAAATCTACCTGCACAAGAGTGTCTTGTCGAGACACAGTTCTTGCTTGGATAGTCCAAATTTTGCAGCTTTTTAAGAATCGGTAATATTACTTATCAAATCATTATTGTTATTAACTAATTATTTCGATAAATAACTTAAAATATACCTTATCGAATATAAACATATCAAAATTTGGTAAGAATTACACGTATGTAAATATACTTCATCAAGTAGAAAAAACCTATAATATCAAAAATAATCTTCAAACAATCACACGACCATCCTCTCACCCATACAGAAAACACATACACCCACATTACACCGAAATTATTAATTCACATACTCCGAGAGGAGCCCCCACCAATCAACAATCTGCATTTAAACCTATTATAAAGGTCTAGCACTATCTATTTTAATTATTTATTATTATTATTCTTGCATTAATAATTTATTATATCGATATTATTTTGCTGATACATTGTATATTATTATTGTTGAATTCAATTTAAAAATAAGTGTTCCATCGGATCTTAAAAATTAAATTATTATTATTATTAAATTATTTAATTAATTATTATTATTCATTATTATTACTATTGACATGCAATATTGTAGTTACTATAAATATAAAATTTTCTTTTTCTTTTCTTAGTTAGTTAAAGTATTAAGAGTAAATATTATTATTAATTTATTATATTATATATATATTACAATATATTAATTATAGTTATTAGTTATTATATTATTATTGCATTATCTTTATTATTCATTTATAATAATTATTTTTAACAACGTTAGTAGTAATAATAATTAGTAATCACAAAATTTTTAATTAGGTAATTATTATTATGGCTGTAGATTATTATTTTGTTTTTGAAGAATTTTTTTTCATTCTTTTTATTATTATATTGAATTTAATTTTAATTATTCATTTAATTATTTAATTTTATTATTATTATTGATTATTATTAATCTATATATATTGATTATTATTTATTATTATTATAATTTATTAATTATTACTATATGATTATTCCATTATTATACACATTCACACATACCCATTCACACCATCGATTGATTGATTGATTCATTATTATTATTATTTTACTTATTTATTATATATTATTTTTATGTTATACACATAATAAAGTTCATTAATTCATAAGTTAATAATTATTTAATTAATTATTATTATTAATTATTTATTATATATTATTCATTAGTATTATTATTTTAATTATATATCATTAATGGTATTATTATTGATTATGATTATGTATTATTGATTATTATTATTATTATTATTATTATTAAATTATTATTATTTAATTTGTTTTATATACTACTGATTGATTTGATTATTCATCTATTTATTTATTAGATTTTATGATTATTATATTTCATATTATTATTGATGTCATTATTCATTATAAATTATCTATTATTAATTTATTATTAATAGATTATTATTATTAATTAGTCTGTTCACACATATTGCAGTAATTATTATTATTTAACTGTGTTATTAAGTATTATTAGTTATTTGTATGTATTGATTGAGTTAACATTATTGATGGAACTAATTGAGTACTTATTGTTATTTTAAGTTATTGATTAAACTCATTTATAATATATTTAATTATTATTATTGATTATTATTATTTAATACTATTATTAGGATTTACTTATTTACTTTCTAAGTTAATTATTGATTAATTATCTATAATATATAATATTAGTTATTTTTACTTATTTATGATTATAGTTAGGTAAGTAGTTTATGTACATACCCTTGCCCAATCCTGGGGCAGACTAAAAGGGGATTTAATGTTGTAGTTCTTGACAAGTAGAACTTCTATAAGCTGCACCACGCAGTGCTGCAAAACAGAATGTTTTAATACCAGGGACTTATATGAATTTCATTCATATAAATCACTTTGTCATCAGTTCTATGATATTAACTATTGGTATTCTTTTTCCACAAACCTGTTTGGTTCGAAAAAGCAGCTTGGTCGCAACCTTCAGTAACGAGTGGGGCGACTCATTATTTTTTTATATTTTTTCCTTCAATTCAACCCTTAATTTTTTACCCTTTGACATTTAGGTGAATCCTGGCGTGGTGAGATAAACATTCAACTATTTTTTGCATACAGTCTGACTTAAACCTTTGTTCTTAAAAAAATGTTTGTAGTCTATCTATCTCTTATTCTTCTCATTTCGCTCCATAACAGCTCTTGTATTCGGTAACCGTTCATTATTTGAATCTATCAATAGAGTCTCTACTCATGGTTTTTTTCTGGAATCTAGAAGATCTTCATTATTTCAAGCTACAGAGGGAATAAGTTAAAGGCTTATTGTGTGTACACTTAAAATAAAAGGAATAAAATATTGTCTGTATCAGATGTACTCGTCTTAGTTAGGACATACAGAAAAAGAAAAGAAAGGATTTATGAAACTCCTTGAGGAGCACTTGAAAATGGAGAGGAGAGAGGTAGTGAGAGGTACGCTTACTGACAGTAGATTTCAGTGAGAAAGTCGGAAGTAGGTGAGATAAACTGGAGGTGATAATGGGTTCCTGTGGAGAAAATGTAAGAAACTTAGGAGAGATTTTAATAAATTTCTTTACTGATCTGAAGGATGTGAACTCGTTGTCTTGCCTCAGGGATTCCCATAGGTACACAAAAGTTTCACAAGGTACAGCTGAAATAATAATACTGAATAACTTGACCAAAAATATATTGCTGATTATTATGCCATCGGATAGAAGATAGCAAAAGATGTGAAGGTGTTATTAAAAGTTCCCTTAAACTCGGACCATTGGTAGTTCCAAATTTGAAGTTGGAGACTAATAAAATACAAATAAGAGAGAAAAGATGTGTTATCTGTGTGTCAAGGTAGAGTTCTTGAAGGATCAAGGAAAAATACCTATCCGTGGAAAAATTAAAAGGGAAATTTGAAGAACTTGAAAAAGAGGGAAGAGGAAATGAGGAAATGACTGAAGAGAAGAACGATAAAAAAGAGATATATTCAAGCTCTCAACAGGGCAGACAGGGTGAAAAGGAGAGCAAAGAAGAACGCAGTTGGAAGTAGGAAAAATATACGTATATGCAAAGAAGCTTTGAAGATCCAAGAAGAAATTGAGTAATATCAACGATAGAAAAGGGGAGATATTTATGAAGCCGAGAGACATAAATGAAAGGTTGACAAGTCATTTTAAAAATATTCTGAACATTTATATAGATGATCAGAAATAAAGAATGCGAGGAGGAGAATGAGATGGTGGAGTGGTGTTGAAAAGAAGAAGAATTTATAGGAAGCGAAAAAAATGAGATTGCATAACGGAACATGAAAAATAGAAAGACACCAGGAGAGGACGAAATAATAATAGAACTGATCAAATAAGGAAGTGAGAAACTACAAAAAGAAGTTTGTAGTTTTAAAAATACTTGTTGGAGTCAGGGAAATTTTTATAAATATTACAGGGGAATATTTTTAATGAATCATACGAGTGTAATAAAGGTGTATTAAAGAAATTTAAAAAAAAAAGATTGCGAGAATTAATAGTCACAACTTTGTAAGGAGAAGCATGAATACAAAAGGAACAGAAGTACAACCAATCGTATGTTTTTCTTTATTTAAATAGTGGTATAAAAAATGTGAGAAAATGATTGGGCATTTGTTTTCATTATATTTTAGAGGAGCTCTTTGATTCAGAATTCAGAGAAATATCATGGATTGAAAATTAAGAAGAGCTCTTTGAAGCAAGCATGATATCTGTGAACGCAAAGTAGGAGCTGACTAAGAAAACAGCAAATGATTTGATTTGAAAACGTAATAAATCAAAACGGAGAATTGTTGCCACTATTGTTTATATCGTATCTAAATACTGTAATAAAGAAGATAAGAGAAGAGCTGCAGACTTTCATGGAGACATTACGGAGCATACTGGTGATCTGTGGGGCTAGAATGAAAGGAAGTCGAAAGTGTTGAATGGTATAAATATTTCGGAGGAGTTTTTATTGAGGAATTAGGAAAAAATATGTAAATTATACAGAGAACTATGATAGGATAAATATTATATCCTAAATATAAAATAGATAATTAAATTATATATATATATATATAATATAATAATATATATATTAATTATTATTATATACGTATTTATTTTTTTTTTTTTTTTTAAATTTTTTTTATATTATGTATGAATTATTATTATATATATATATATAATAAAGTATTATATATATAATAAAAATATATATATATATAATATATATAATATATATGCTTAGAAAAAAAATTCGAGAAGAAAATATTGAAAACAGGATGGTCTTTAACGGTTTTTTGTTTTAAAAAAAACACATCTTAAAAAATAAAGAAACAAGGACTAATAAGGAAAGAAAACCTATGGCTAATTGGGTACCGCTATCTCTCTAGGGCCCCAATAAGTCCCTAAGCAAAAAATAAATGAATTGTGTGAGTCAAGAGAAGGGTGGAAACGTTGTTCTACGTTAACACTAAATTAAATTATTTTATTTAATATTATAATACTATATATAAATATAATTATAATATATTATATATATATATATTTATATATATAATATATAATATATATATTTATATTTTATTTTATGTATTTAGTTTATAAAGTAATAGTTTTATTATAAATAATATAATAATACAAGAGAGAATATTGGGAATGATGGATATACGCGTGAAATTGCATTTTTTAAAGGCCGTAAAAAAAATAAAATCAAGCATTGTTTAGTATATTATAGTAATTATAATTATTATAATATATATATAGATATATATATATAATTATATAATATATAAAATAATATATATATTAAATATATATTATATCGTGCCGTACCTGGCTAGTGGTTCCGTTGATAGGAAGAGTATATAGTAAGTATTATATATAATAAAAAATATATATATATATATATATATATATATACTATAATCTATATATATATATAAATATATATATTATATAGTATATATATATGTATAAAATATAGTATATAATTATAGCTAAAGAAAACATCGAAAACATTATTTTAATATGATTTAATATAATTAGGTTTTGTGTGATGAAAAGCTGTTTACATAGCCTATTTTACAATACTTAATTAATTATTCACCGATTCCAATTGGGTTTTCTCCATCATTTTTTTTAATAATAGAGCTGTCTTTATATATAAGTTTTAAGCGTTTTTCGTTTAATTATTAAAAATCGACACTTACTCCATATATGCATTATTTCACTTATATTTATATATAATGAAATTTAACACTCTAATGAAGCGAGATGAAACAGAGTATGAAATATCAGAACAATCAAACATTCGCATACAAAATAATTTCATTAAGAAAACTGCCACAAGCCACATATTCTACATATTATCGAGGTAAAAGAGGAACGAAAGATTTCAATATATTATCGATTTTAGTACGATTATTATGAGTAGGACAACTAGCCCTTGGCTACCTTATAGTTGACGTAATAAAAATGTACGTCATTTTTCGTTCCGCCCGGGTAAAGAGTTACTTCTAAGATCAGAGTAGGAGCGAGAATTTCTAAATTGAATTCCAATTATAATTTTAGGCTATTATTATTGTGGTGGTTTTCTTTTAATTTATTATTTAATTTAAAAGCTTCTTTTTTTTAACTTTATATAAAGAATTTTTAATATTTGAGATACTTAATAATTAATTCCAATTATTTAAAACCTAAAAAAATATTTGGTAGAGCTACGCTTTTTTTTTTTTTTTTTATTTTTTACTAGAGATTATAACACCGTCACTCACGGGCAGAGCTCCGTTAGATCATAGGGAGCAGGTGTACTCATTTGTAACTGTCCGAGCAGACGAGCCAAGCCAAGGAAAACAGCTCACATTCTACCCACCGACCAGTTGCACCTGGACCCTCGCTTGGTTTGGCGTGTGTTCTCTACCACTGAGCTATCGGCGCTTTTTTGTTATTAAATTAAATATTATTAATTGAATACAAATAAAAAAAATAAAAATATACACACCCATATATATATATATATAAAATATATAATATTACCATCATTTATCATACTACGCTACATTATTATCACTGTAATACCCACTTAATATTATCATATTACCATTTTTATGGTATCAACACGATCATTATATTCACTACAATTACGCAACGAATTAATCATTTCTGAATATCATATCATTATACATTAATTAACATTAACACTTATCTTATCTATATTATCTATATGTATCACTATCTAATGTATCATCATCCACTTATTCACTATTAATAACGACGATCATCCAATAAGATATACTTTCGCCCTGGATAATAATAACTATATCAATAATTATAAGAATAAAATTAATGCAATTATTGTTAATGTTATTTCACTAGAAGTTAGAAAGTTCCAAATCTCTTTGCACATATGTTAGCAGCCCTCGATCTGTATAGCCAGTAGAAAATGAAGCGATTCTGAGAGGCGTCACGACGACAGTTTACATCCTATCCAAAAATCATATTTCAGTTGATCAATTTATAACGGGAAGCATTACTCATAACAACATCTTCGAAAACACATAATTCAAACTTTTTTCGCTTCACCGCATAAATCTGAAATTCATTTTTAAATTTAAATTTTGAATATAATTTGATTAGTTAAAATATTTTTCAGAGAAAAATAAATTTAGTCATTCAAAATTATGAAATAGGCCTAGAAAAAATTTAAAAACTTTTCAATAGACTTAATTTCGTTTTTAAAAACAATCAGTATTTACGACAACATTATCCAGAACTTTCAACCTATTGAAATAAAATCCACTTCTTTTTTCTTTTTTTTTTTTCCTTTTTTTTTCTTTTTTTTTTCTCATTTTTCTTCTCTTTCTTCTGTATATTAAGCCAACCTACCTCTCCAGAGTCTGAAATCATATATATGCCTACCCTATATATACGCCCCTGATATAGATATATATATATTTAAATATATATATATATATATAATATATATATATATATATATATAATATATTATATAAATATATATATATAATAATATTATATTATATATATATTATATATGGATATAATTGATAAAATGAATATATGCATCTATACATGAGAGTAATTTGAAATAAGCTGTCTAAGAACAGTTTGCTGAGTACTCTTTGTTGAAGAGAAATTTTCAGAAGAGAGATTACTTTCCGAGTTTGAACGAATGAATGTCATGGAAAAGAAATCAAAATACAAGATATTGAAAATAAAAATTTAGAACAAATAACGTAAATGACGAAGATTTGTCTGAATTGGAAAGTGTCAAGGTTGGAGGTGAAAATACAGGCTAGGTTTAGGTATGTATTTAGGGGGTGGATATTGGGAGTGCTGGAAAGCTAAAAGAAGATACTGACCAGAGCGTTGGATAGGAAGAAAGTGTTTTTTACTGTAACTTGGATAAATATGGAATAAATGAAATTTAATTCAAGAGGTAAAAATGAATCCGTTTGAGTATGTTTTTGTTTCAACAAGTTCTAAATGGATGAGACATGGGCATGAAATACAAGAATGAGAAGAATAATTCAGTTCATCATGGGGTAAAGTAAAAGCTAATTTTTGATTGCGTAATAATTTAATTTGAGTAAATTTTCACAGTTGGGTAACTCTCTTTGAATAAACCATCGCATATATTTTAGGAAAATTTTTGCTCATGAGTATGTTCCCTTCGTTCTAAGGTATTTAGAATAAAATATAATAAGATAAAAATATATATATAAATAGAATATATATATATATATATATATATATATAGTATATAATATATATATATTATAATATATATATATATATATTATAACGCGTATATATATATAATATATATATATATATATAATATATATAATAATATATAATATATATATATATATATATTATATATTATATATATATATATATATATAAATATTATATATATAATAATATATTAATATATATACTTAATAATTAATTATAATATAAATATATATATATATATATATAATATATATATATAAAAATATATATAGTATATTTAGTAGTTTAGTATATATAAGTAATATATATATAATATATATATATATATATAACAAAACGGTTTTTACCCCTATTTAATATTTATAGCAGCAAACTTTCAAATCTAATTACCATTAACAATTCAGAGTTAAAATTTCGTGAGAAATTTGTTAAAGTGGTTAATTAATGAGAATTGACAGTTAAAAAAGAAAAGCAATAATTATACAATGGGTAATAAGTACTAACAAATATATAGTATATAGTAGAATGTATCATAATAATTATAATAATAACTAATAAATATATAGTGAAATATAATATAATATATATATAATAATATAATAGTAGTATATATATAAAAAGCTTGGTAGGTAAATAAATAAAAAGATGCTGAGGTACAAATTTTGAAAATAAATTTGATATGTACTTGCAACTGATAATTCCTGAATTTTTTAATAATAATAATAATAATAATAATAATTAATATAATAATAATAATAATAATAATAATAAAATAATTAGCCAGGTTGAGGGGGTGGAAAAAAAAGGAAAATTAATAAAATAATAATAAGTAGAAATAATAATAATAAATAAATAAAAAGTTAATAAATAAATCAAAAAAACTTTATTCTGTGAATGGTATTTATTACATAGGTAAAACTTATTAAACATAGCAAATTAATATAAAAAAAATACACATTGACGAGAAATAATAATAATAATAATAATAATAATAATAATAATAATAATAATAATAATAATAATAATAAATAATTTTTACTTTTAAACTACTCCACAAAAAATATATATTTAAATATTTTATTGCCAAAAATTTATTTTATTTTCAGTTAATCCACCGAGTATAAATTTTAACAGGTGAAACTGTTGAAATATTAATTCCTTTTAATCCTTTAAAAAAAATTCCTTTCTATTAAAAAAAAAAGAAAAAAAAAAAAAAGTTATCCTAAAGCTGTTTTTTATTCTAACAGGATCAAGATGTAGAAATTTTTTTTTTTTTAACAATTTCAGTCTAAAATTTATAAGGAAAAAATATCGGTAGAGTAAAACTGAAAATATATAAATTTAAATAATAAATAAATAAATAAATAAAAATAAAATTTGACAAGGTATTTAAAAATGATAAGTTCGGAATTTTCAAAAAATATAATAATTAAATAAAGAAATAAAATTTGACTCTTCTAAAATTTTCAAAATGAATAATATATAATAATAATATAAGAAATAATAAAATGACAAGTATAAATAATAAAAATAATAATAATAATAATAATAATAATAATAATAATAATAATAATAATAATAATAATAATAAATAATAATAATAATTTAATAATAAAATAAAAATAAATAAATAGAAAAATATATAATTTAAATAAAAACATTCAGAGCAGAGTAGTCCAACTGGTTAACAAATTCACATTATAAAAAATGGTTATTTAACTTCCGCGTAGGCGATTTTTATTGAAAAAAACAAAACAAAAAATGTCAAGCAAAATAAATAATCGTTATTGGGGATTCAATATTTATATATATTATATATATTTATAATAATATAATATATAGAATAATATATAATATATATATATATATATGTTAAAAAAAATATTAATATAATTTTAGTATGATATATAGTATATATATATATAATTATATATAATAATTATGAAATATTATATATTACTTTCTCGAACCTCCTTTTCCAGAGTGGCCACACCTTGACTAAGATACCCGCCGCTCAGTCGGCCTCTCCAAAATCGCTTAAATTTGTGACTGTCCCAGAATTTGCTCTTGGGACGATGTTAGCGTGGACCAGCTACTAGGAGGAACGAGAAGAACAGTCCTCCGGGGGCCTGTGTGCATTTGAATATTGGCAGGTTTGTGGGCCGACTATAGTTTGGCCAAAGATGATTTAGTCTGTTACAGAAGGAGAAGTCGAATTCACATCCATATTTCTATGGATGTGTCATTAGTATAGTTTGTTGTCGGTTTCTTAAGTAATTTTCAGGTATTGTGTGTGTGTGTGTGTGTGTGTGCTGGTGGTGATTGTGTGTGCATGTTTTGAAAGAGGAATGCCTGTGCGAGGGCTGATGTGTAGTTAGGATTTATTTGCATAATAGGCTGGGGAGAGATGGAGTTGTTAACCTTTGTTGACAGGGTTGGAAAGTCGCGGAGTTCGCGATGTGAGTGGTGAATAGAGTAATATAATATAAATTATATATGATTATAATATATCATTATATATAATAATATAATATTAATATATATATATATATAATATATATATTATATATAATATATATATATTATATATATATTATAGTATATATAATTTAGCAAAGAAGCGATAAAAGTATTAAATAAGAACACAATGTACTATGTTCTAAAGAATAAGATAAAAAAAAAAAAATTGGTAGTAGTGGCAGCCCGTTGTTGCGCAGACTGGTTGTCGTGTCGCCAGAGGTCACGAACCAAAGAAGAAGACAACGACGAGCGCCACGAAGCCCGATAATCACAATTCACCCCGTCTCGGGAGCTCACACAACCAAAAACCGTGCCTCGGCGTTTAATTTCGCTGATCAGTAAAAATCAACTTAAGATAGGCACAAACTTGCACGTTGAAGTACAATTTTAGAAATAACATTATAGTTTCTTTCATGTCCGATCGACAAAAGGCATATAAGCACAGCAACTGAGCATACAGCTCGATCAACAGATTCCAGGATTATATATATATGTATAGATTTATTATTATTATATAGCGGTACAAATGTATTTATAGGAGTATTAGTATGTTGCTAGAAAGTCGATACCGGCTGGTAGAGACCAAGAGAAAGTGAATTGAGTCTAAGTAATATAATAGATTAAGCAGTGGATTGACTTAGAAATTTGATACCTAGATGAGAGAAATGTAAGTTTGGCCTCAATGTACCTCTACTGACGACGATTGAAATGCTGACAGAGGAAATAGATATGAGTAGACAATGAGCTGGAGATATATATATATATAATATATATATATATATATTCAGAAGCCAGTTTAGATTGAAAGATTATAAGATTCTTCCAAAGATCAAAAGGTAAAAAGAAAGATAGAATTAAGGAAATAAATTTGAAAGTTTGTAGAAGAAGAGTAAGATTGAGCCGATGGGCATTTACTATCGGAAAAAATGAAAGACAACAAAAAGAGCTATTTCGTTTGTTTGTTATGTTACAAATCAGGGTTGCGGTATCAACGGTTGATTGGGTATCCGGGTATTCTCCGATTAATCGATCGGTGCTAGGACGGAGTAATTTGTGATCTCTCGTGTTGCATTTTGTTCCGACCTGCGACGATATTGAACGAAAGGAACGGATCTGGTCCAAACCCCATTCCGCGTATTCGTTACTATGACAAACATATTATTATTATTTAGTGTAAGATTCAGTCATTCAATTGAATGTTAATTCCTGGTTTGGGGTCTCTTTAAACCTCTTGGTGTGTGATTTTCTATGACTGCGACGAATTCTACTAAAAGGTTAAAGGTCTCCGTGTGCTACATAAGGCTGCTTGGGTCTCTTATATCTTATATCTGAATAACCTCTGAGAGTCATTCTATATATCTTCGAGCACCTGTCGAAATTCGTTCCGAGAAGGAACACTTCCGTTGGGGTTGGTTGCTTACAAATAAAACTTTATTAATAGCATAAAGTTTGACTTTTAAGTTCTATATAATACAAGTTAATAAAATAAATAAAAAAAAAATAAATAATAAAAAAAAAATAAATAAAAAATAACTCACAATAAAAAAAAAAAAAAAAAAAAAAAAAAAAAAAATAGTATTATATGATATAGCTATATGAGACCATAGTGATTTTCACCTCTAGTGATGACTAAACATTTATTCTCTATACTATAGACAAATCTATATTCACTAATATTTATCAACAACTCTCACTATATGAAGTTCCATCGTACATCATTTTTTGGAAAGCTTAGGCTAATTCGTACTATATCATTAGGACCACATAAAGTAAACGTACGCTTATTTACGTCTGATAAATTATTTCCTCAAGGCTATCAGGAGAGGCTATATTGCACAGCCGTAGTAACTGTAAATACAATACTCAGTGTGCGTGCTGTAGCTAACTATAGCACACACTGGATCATACTAGACGTACACATCGATAAAAGTAAATACCCTCTGCGAGAGTTAATACACGAAGTTTTACAAGGAGATGCCATATAAAGTTTAATAAAGCATATTTTAAAATAAAAAAATGTTGCTTCAGCAAATTCTTATTCAGATCAAATAGTCTCACAAGAAATATATAGAATTAAAGATTGGGTTTTCTTTTCAGGAAAAAATATCCACGATCGATAACAGCCATTTTATTGTACAGTAGTATCATTTGGCGAATTATATATATAATAACTATATATATATATTATAATAATGGATCATCAATCGAGACATAGCTACACTATTACTTTTAACTAACTATTTCTATTATTCATTTTCGAAATTCCGAAATTTATGTATATTAGTTAGAATAAAAATATAATTTTTATTCTTTTATTCGATTTTAATATACATTTCATAAATATTTTATTAAATAACACACATAATTTACATAAAATTATATATAATATGATATATATTATTAATAATGTACTAAAGATATTACTATATATCATCTATAAATAGATTAAATTAGGGTCAACTCCATTATTTTAGAGATTACACTTATTTGATATATAGCAAAAATTATATAAATAATAATATAAATAATAAAATAAAATAAGTATTTTATTATTTTGAAATAGGATTATAAAATATTATATATATATAAATTAGTAGAAACTTCTTTATATTATTATTATATTTTCACTTATATTATATAATTAATGTTCTAATTAGATTAAGTTTTTTATCAAAACTCGTATACTATACACTAAGGTTAATGATATTTCCAACTACGCTATTTCTCAAAAAATTAAAAAATGCTCTCGTTTTTTAAAGCAATCTACTCCTCCTTTAACTTCTAATTTATACAAACTTATCTCGATAATATGATTCAATTTTAGGCCTCGGAAGAGATAGTAATCATCAGATGATAGATTGTGATGGCTCTCCCCTCGGCTCTTATCATGTGTATCTAAAATCTTAAACTGATATTTCGTTTAAGTTCACATATGTGCACTTCCTAAGGATTGTGAGTAATTACTCTTTAGTGAGTGCACCTACGTACCATTGATAATATACAAATCACATAACACGAAGAGGCACCAATTAATATTAGACGGTTTTTACAATATGAGCACACTGTCTACTAAGGGTTTTCTTCCAACTTGGGGGCTCTAGAGCTTTGCGGTGTACCCAGAAATTCTTGGGTAAGCACACTTACATATATCCTTTTTATGAAATGTTTGCCCTGGGCGGCTATACCATTGGTAGACGAGTACCCAGCCCTAGGTTTGAGGTACATAGTAGTATTACTCATGGTATTACACTCATTACAAAGCTGGGACGTTTGTTACTCTGAAAAACCCAAAAAGGTGTTTTCGTAGAAAACATACACGTTCATAAAGTATTTAAATCTGCACATTTAGATATATATATAATATATATATATATATATATATATATATATATATATATATATATATATATATATATATATATAATATATATTATATATATATATATTATATATATTATATATATAATAATTTCTTTCTTTATTTACATCTTATATGTAATTCTGCGCATTTAATATGCACTATTTAACCATTACAATATTAGAAGAACCAAGGAGATAGGACGGCCTGGACACCTGGTGATGTCGAATTGAAGGGAGCTCGGTTGCTTTATAAGTTTTCTTGAATCCAACTTTTTGGGTTGTGGGATGGTCCAGTGGTAATGAAGCACCGGGTATATTGTCCCCATTCGCCACATGGTGGTGGTTCATTCCGGAAGGAAGGCAGTAAATGTCTTTACGCTTCCCATTAAATGTTCTTTTCTTATTTACATCTTATATAATTGCGATTGCGATTATCCAATATTTAACATATATATATAGTATAATATATATATATAATATATATATATATATGAATCCGTTGCTATAATTATAAACAAACAGTTGCTTTTATAATAAAAACGATAATGAAAACCAAATATTGTGGTATATATATATATATAATTATATATATATGATATTAATATATATATAATATATATATATATTATATATATATATTATATAGTATATGATATATATATATATATAATATTATATATTGCGCAGCTCATTGCGGATTGGGGGATATGGGGTGTTAAATCTGTTAGGCTCTGCATGCGCGCGAGGCCGTTTTAAGGCGCGGGGGGCCCTTATAAGGCGCGGGGCCATGTGCGATTGCCCAGGTCTCCCTGCCCCTGGAGCCGCCTACTGGGTATGAGCCCTTGTTTGAAACGCAAGTGGTATTGAAGGAAACGCTCCTGACTTGGCTTGTGGGTTCATTCAATTCCAAAGTTAATGTCGAAAGGTCCAGTTCAGAAAGGCCTGGGGAAAATATTTCTTCAATTATTTATTAATATTTGAGGTATGGTAGAATTGTAAAGAGAATTTAATTTTCATCACTTTCTATTCAATGCAAGAATAACAGGAAAATAAATTGGTTCCAACTACAGGCACCATTTCAAATATTAGTAAATATCTAATTAAAATATTTAAAAGTTATTTTGAGATGCTTAAAATAAGTAGTAAAAATATTTGGTTTATAAAATAGAAATTTCATCAAACACTTCATGCCTAAATAAGACTAATGGGTGCAACTTAAAAATTCTTGTGGAACGATTTATTTTTAATAACTTTCAAACCGTAAAAATATAAAGGATACATTAAGGGGAAAAATAGACACTTTTTGAAATCCACTCTGAAATCCTATTCAAAATAGTTCTCAGTTAAAAAAAAAAGGACAAATTGGTTACCATTTGCTTTGAAAAGTTTGTGGCAAATTGAAAAGATGGAGACTATAATTTAGATTCGGATATAATATTTTGAGATTATATATATATATATATAATATATTATATATTAGTTATGGTGTCTTATTCATATTAATTATTATCCATAATATTATATTGTTCTATAGGCCTTCTAGAAGAGCCACTGAATCCAAAATAATCAAAAAACTATCAATTTACAATGACTAACGCAAGTAAAAGAATACATGCGTGAATCAGTGTATGCGAATTTTAAATAGACGCAAAATATGGCGAAATATGAAATAGTAAAAAAAACAAAATAGAAAAAATAGACAAAAAAAAAAATAAATAATATCCAATATTAATATTGATAAGAAAGATCTGGTATGTAGTCTTCGCCATTCTTATTGTTGTTTTTTATGGGAAGAATTAACAGGAGAGCAACTATCAAACTAATTTAACACAAAATAAAAAAAATATTGTAATTGTCTCACACATATAGTAATCAAAAATTATTGTACGATAGAGTACCTACTCACAGTGAGCCTTTTTGGTTAGTACTTTTCCGCTATAAATAAATAGAATATTCTATTTTATGTACTTTGATTTTTTTATTTATTTAAAACAAAGCATAATAACTTACCAAGGGCCTAACAATTATTACGCTAACCAATAGAGAGGTCCAGGTCGTGTGGTCTCTCGGCTCAACCTTTCCTGGTTGCGCACTTTACTGTGGATAAGATTCATATTATTCTCTACCACTCCAGTGAGAGTGAGGTTACCTGAACCTACCCTCGCATGTCTTTATATGAGTAATTTTAGGTATAGGTATATATTATATATATATATATATATATGTTCATCATTAGTGATGAGGTATTCCTTCCGTCACCCTACCCTTATCGAGTGAGTATGAGAAAACGACCACCACTCTGATGTTACCCTCCGATTTACTGGCATTGACCCTACTCACTCATTAAAATTAGTCCTATATTAGTAATATACCTTATATTTACAAATAATATATTATATTTATAGTTATTATAATCTAATTATTCACTAAGCTAGACCTTCCCATCCACGAGTGGTAAATTAGCGAATTTTATGTTATTATGATATTATAGTTTAAGATTTTTTTACTATATTTCTACTCCTTATATATTTGTAACAAAGAATTGTAACTCGTGGCAAGTCAATTCTTGATTTTGTAAGATATTTCACGAGTATTGTTTTTTTTTGTTGTTTATTTTTTTATTTATTCTTCTTTTTTTTACAGTTTACTCAGTACCATTTTTCCTGAATTCCTCCACTCTATCCTTTGTACATCGAGCTGACCTAATATTAGTAGCTCAATATATTAAGAGTATGGGGATGAGGGCTCGCTTTAGAGGCTGCCATATAACTTTACCCATATAATATATATATATATAAAGTTGATGAAATTCATAAACAAAATATAAAATTTCAAATGTATCTATAATACTATCTGTATGAATGTGCCTTAAGCGCTTGATCAGCTTAATAATATTATTAATTAGTATACTTATAATATAGTGATAATAGGAGTTGAAAGACATTCAACGCCAATGAGGAGGGTTATATTATAGGTATTTAAATTAAAACACAAGAGGTGGCTTTTATTGAGCGAATAGTGATATGGACAGACACTTAACAAAATATGGTGATTTGGATCAATTAGTTAATAATTGACTTTACTTGGGCCAAGTAAAAGAAGGAAATTTCTTAGTGTGAATATCTTTTAATGCACAAGAACAAGCAGATTAGTAATAGAGTGGGAATAACAAACACCTGATATCTTCGTACGAGAACTCACATAAGCGAGACATTGGCACTAATTCTGTATCTCATAAGTGGAACCATATTGCAGTATGATGCGCGATGTGCGAATGCACCGCCTCCACTCATGTCGACGGGCTTTGATTAAGACTGGAGTCCTTGCGTCTTTTGCTTGTGCAAATAATTCCACTTTGGGCACTCACCAACGATATTCGCTTTTTGGATCCTTCTTCGCTTTTTTTCTGTGTTTTTCTTGGGGAACCACCAATATTGCTCGCCTAAGACAAATTGAGCTCCATTGGTTTCTCAATAACTCCGGTGAGTGAAGCTATTTATAACTCAAATTAAACGTGTATTTCGTTGATATCTTCCTCTATTATTACACTTTTATAAGTATGGGCGATCTTGACCAGACGAATTAAATAAGTGCTTACTGTCCCACTCCTGTATGATCCGAAGCAAAATTAAGCTACTTAACTCACTCACACACTCACTCTCATCTAATGACAAATTGACATTAATAATAAGTCACTATTGTATACTAATAACACATAAGATATATCTCCTAGTAATTATTTTCGGCATTAGTACATATGATATGATCCCACGAGTCATATGAGGTAAAAAGGTGAAAGTCAGTATCGTCACAGAAAATTAAGGTGGTCTTATTTAAGCACTTACTGATTATCCTCAACTTTAAATCTCTTTTCTTTTTCTCCATTCCACAGCACAACCATCCTGCTGCACACATGATGAACTACTCAAATATACATAGAAGCGAGAAGACCAACAAGCAAACTCTGTGAAAGCACGAGAAAAGCTATATTATAGATACAGAGAACAAAAAATATTGCCGGATATAATATAATACCAGCGTAGTGACATCGACTTTTTTTTTTATGATATATACTCTTTTAACCAAGAAATTAATTTACACGAAATATTATCTGATAATTTATTGTTCAATTGCACTCTGATCGATATCTATATCTATACGTTATATCTGTACCTCGAGTGCGCGTTTTCTCTTTTTTGAACTTCAGCTGTGCCAATGGGACACTCTACAGTATCTTACATAATAATGACATCCCACCACATGTTGCCAGTTGCTTTTGCAATATGGAGATTTTATTTTCTGTTTTATGATAATATTACTTTTCAGTGTAACCTTGTGGCGTGTTCAATGCAGCTTAAGATCCGAGTTGGAGCTCGACAGGCCGTGGGCTAGAACGTTCCTCTCACGTTTGAAATACACATGTAATCCGTACACAAAATGAACGTGTTCTATCCCGGATCTTATCTTGCTCAGTGCATGCTTAGTTATCCTGATCAAGATTTCCTGTTGATTGCGATCCATTCGTAAAGCGCCCGATTTTGAATCTATTGGTCTTTTCGTCATCATTTTTCTCCGCTGGATTTCCCCTCCTGGCACACACATCCACACACTAAATGCAGTCGCTCCTCGTATTTATGATGTAGACGCCAGCATCTCTTGCCATGTACGACTTCGGGCCCGCTATTCAAGCGATGGCTCCTCAACTCCATCCCCTCCAGTTGTTAGCGAACGATTTACGCTGGCTTGCTTATTATAGGTGACAGATAAAACCTACGCCTTATACTACTGGTTTGATTAGTAGTTTTAGAATTATATAAGTAGATACAGTTTGTATTGAACTATATTTAATTCCTACTATCACTTTTTATATTTTCTCCCAATTTCATCATATCTTTCTTTCTTTGGAAATTATTTGTCATTGCTTTTATAATATTATTTATTAAAATTACCATATTAAATCTTAATTTATTTTTCACAATAAGTAAGTAATGTTAGGTCAGAATAAAAAGAGTGAATAATAAAATATTTTCGTTACTCCTATATTAATTACTATAATATAATCTAATTAATAATTATGAACAGTAGTGCTAACATTTCATGAAACTTTCTCTTTTATTTCTACCTTTCACAATCTTTCATTTCATATTCTACATATTCACTGTAATTACTGCATTTTTTATATACTCTGCTATAGCATTAAATGGCTAGCTATCACGCTTTATACTTTTACAAATAAACAATATTATATATATATAGTTATATTTATATATATATATATGCATACCCTTACTTGAGCATCAGTAGCTATTGTAACTATAACTTATGTTTATTTATATATATAATTTATATATAACTTTTGATAATTAATTAATTATATAATATATTTAATTATTTTTCTTATAATAATAGTATATATTATATACATTTATTATATATAGGTTATACTGTTATTATACTTGAATAATGAACATTAATAAAGTTTTTTCTTCTCATATTAACTCACTAATATATATATATCTAGATTAATACTATTACCTATTATATTTATCCCGTGAGTGGTGGTATCGTGAATATATATATATATATATAGAGGGCTATATATACCTCATCTCTTCTCCTTGAAACTACTCTATAAATTTATTTGTGATATATAAAACTGGGAAAATAAAGTTTTATCGAATTATGAGATATGGCCAACACCTTCGAGTGACACCTGATTTCGGAGTGCGCAGAGGAAATTTTTGATAAAATTTTTGAATAAGATCTAGTAAAAGGCACAACAGGATAATAGTTATTTTTGATGGTAATTTAATTATTCGATGGAAAAGACTGATGTTTACTTTTTCTTAGTCTTTTAATGTTAAGATAAAATAAAACACATATCTCTTAAATTTATTGTATAGGATTCCTTTCGGCTCAATTCGAGGCGTAATACTCTTTTGAATCCGAATCGGATGGCGTACAAATGTACCTCACTGTCTTACCATCTACAATCTTCTATTATCTATTTCCTCTGCTGTGCTATCTAGTTATTTGCTTTTTCTTTTTTAGTTTATTTTTGATTTCAAAAATAGGACTATTATGTTGCTAATAGCAAGCTACTCTAAGTCTTTGAGTCATCGAGCGGCGAGGAGTTTTGTCACTCTATTCGCTTTCCTTTCCACAAGCGACCCGTATCTGATTCGCGTATCTTTTGTCACCTAGTAGAAATATGAGATATTAAACATGGAGTGTCATGTGAGCTGATTGCCTTTATGTCGAATATAGAATCTTGAGATGATATGTCTCATCATCAATATTGTGATAAGGAGAGTCATTTTTAAATAAATTTAGAATTTAGAGACTTGTGGGTTCGAGCCATTCACATTGCGATGGAAAATTGAGATTGTAAAATCGATACTTTATATGTGAACAGTTTTATATTAGATCGTTATTACTTCTGAATGTCATTAAATAACTTGTATCTATACTTTAAAATTTTGTTAACAGAAAATTTAAAAAGCGATAATTCATTTATCTATTGCAGAGATCGGATAAAGGACGAGGAATGAACATATAAGACATTCTTATTAGTACCTATCAGTTCTACCACTGGTACACTTCATCAACAGGTTGTTGTGCGTCTATAGTGTTATCGTGTATAATAGTATATACGATATTGTAAATATATATTTGTGCTATATAAAACATAAGAATCCTATAACTGTTATTGCTACTAAATTAATATGTTAAACAATTATTAATTAAGAATTATATATAAATAACCATACACATGTATGTATTAATGTTTCTACATAGTGGGTTTCGACAGGCGAATGTACATGTACAATTTGATATCCAAAGCGTACGCGCATGCGAATTGGCACAAACTCTTATATTTACATTTCTCTGCCCGATTTTGCGAGCTTTTTATTTTTGATCGACTCATACGCATTTTTAGGGATTTGTGAGATATTTTAGGAGTTGCATCTTATATATATTTATCCAATGAGATCTAATCTAGTTTATTATTTGTGAAAAACCAAGATCCCGATAAATGCCAGTTTACAAACAGATTTTACTCGGGCAGTTGAATCAACGACAATTTCTTTTCTACCCACATGATGTAACAATTTTTTGTGTCGAGATTTTATTGTTCATTTATACCAAATGACTGTAGTTATTTATGCCACGTGAGTTGGTATTTTTTTTTATCATTTATATTTTCCTAATCTATATTAATGATTCTTAATAGATAACTTAATGAATTATAAATACTGTATTTATTAGTGTGATATTGCGGTAGTATTAAATTTACAAATTGGAGTTCACGAGTTATTCAGAATGAGAAAAATAGTATATTTTTTTAATATTCGTATAATTGTATAAAAATTAAAATTGATTTCACAGATGTGTTCTTACGTGGAATATTTTATAATTTCCACTACTCGGTGGGGGAAGGGGGATAAGTTGTAGGATTCTTGGGAATAAGGAAAGAGTGCTATGAGTTAATTTGGCTTTTTACTGAGAGCGGCTAAACCATAATTAAATTCGTCGAGGCTTCCAAGATGTGGACAATGGTGTACGCCCCACAGCGTCACATATTAGTGCTTTTCTTGGTTATTTTCTGTTGTTGTGTTTTTATGGTGCCATAAGCTGCAATACTTATCTTGAGAAGTTCATCCGTATTCAGTTTAGATTATGAGTGACGACGTTTATGACAAGATTGGTCTCTTGTAAGTGATCAAAACATCTGAGCTGTACCACTCAGTATGATGATGAGATTTCTTCAATAACTTATTTGGACACTCGCAATTACCTCCTGCGGGGGAGAAGTATATATTAAATGTAATATAACAATAAATATTATATATTACATTATAAGTTACTTACTTATAACAAGAGTATGTGTTATATAGTATAGGTAAGTAGTTTGTTTTATATTCGTATTATTTGAGTACTATATATAGTGTATTTATACGGTATATACTCAGCCTTACCATACATAGGTAAATACTCCATATAGTATAGTTACTTTATCTCCGATAGATATCACTTTAATTACTTATCATATAAAGTATGATTATTAGAGTAGTAAGTACGGTGGGCTAGATTTTAGCGGGATGGGTATATTACTTTATCTTACTCATGCGGATTGATTAATGAGATGCGCGTTATCGACACTTACCAGTGTATTTAAAGGACACTAAGGTTCTATGTTTTAGACTGTAGAATAACCAAATGTAACTATAGAGACCTGTATTTTTTTCATATGAACAGTAATGCCTTTTTTAGAGCAAGACGTTACGCTTTAGAGAAGATATCATTCCTAGTTTTAAATCGATTCACGTAGCACTAGGTTTATATAGGCCCAAATTGATCTGAGGCATTCGAGTCTGTGTGTTGAGAACATTTCATACTTTATTGCTTGTTCAAAAGTAGAGAAATTAGAAAAGCAGCGTTCCAGACTCTTTAATATATACTATAATTTCGTAGATTAAGTGAATTTACTTAAGGTCCCTATTTCTCATTTTAAAAATTTTTATGACTAAACATAAACAAAAAATATTTTTGAGTTTACCATTAAAAACCTCAAACAGATTAATATTTTTGAGAAACTGCAAGTTAGATAAAGATAAACGGAGCATAAGAAAAAAGGAGATAAATGAGCAGTTTTTTTCAAAACTTTCTAACTATTGTAGCCTCTATTTGTTATAATAATAATTCACAATTTAGGCGACTATGAACATAAAACATGAAATGGGTTTAAGATACTTTATGAGGGTATTTTCCTGATACTTCCTAATAAAAGAGTCAACTCCAAGTTTAAAGAAAGAAACAAGACACCACATTAGTACTAAAGAAGATTTAGAACAATCTCACAAATTGCCACTCTCATTCACACAGAGACGAGAGTTTGCAGTTTCTCGAAACAAAGGGCTTGAATAAATTCATATTATTGCTTTCAAAGCACACACATGCTATAATTTTGACATATTTTGATGTATGGCTCAATTTGACAGAAATGATTGATCAATTATCGTAAATGAGGTAAATCTAAGCACACAGACAACGTTTAGTAATAATGAAAGACAAGCACACATATAGCATGACTAACGAGAAATAGAAGGACACTGTGGCACGAAGTCCCTATGTCTAAGTGAGGCACTAATGAGAGTAATAAGCCCTGATCGTTAATCTAGGCATATCTTCTCGCCCTTATTCAGTCTGAGGCTCTGAAAGACTGATCCTGAGCCTGTCATATGGCTATTATTCCCCTTGGAGTGGTGCACTTCACCTAAGCGTTCGCTCTTTGTTTTTCACTCTTTTCGTCTATGGTAATGAAAAGGCGCGATAAAAATACTGAGTTTAAATAATCAATATTGTACGGCGTCTATACAAGGCTCCATGTCAGAGCGACTACCTACTCGACAGAGATTAGAGAGTGGAATGGCATTTTAGAATGACCCCACGGCAAAAATAGCTCTCTTATATCAGAGTGTGTGATACCTTCTAGATGACAATGATGCTATGTTGTCTCTGTTAATGTGAAATACGTTTGTTTTCGGTTCTTATATATATATGAGTTTATGAGTTTAGGGAAATATTAATAAATATCCGGTAGTTCTAGGTTGAGAATAGACCTAATAACTAAAAATATGTAATAAATTAATTAGTGAATATATTAATATATAGTTGTACTAGTTATATATAAAGTAATAATATGAGGTATATACTAGTGTTATATTACTTGAGTGAGGAAATATATAATAGTGAATAAATAATAAAGCATAATAAAGAAACTATAAACATAGTATATAATATTTTAACCTTTTTAATTGTCGTTCAAAAAATTGAAATTTTTACTGTATAGTTAATTGGGTGCACAATCTCAGATTTGGAAGACAAAAAAGGAAATATAGCAAATTCCGCTTGGTCATTGCTAATTTAAATGAGTGTAACTTCACAAACTCGCGTGAATGATGTGGCGTCTTTACGGTTATGTGATGGTGGCAGTTCACAACTTCCGCAGTTCCTCGCTCTTTCTCCCCATTATTTCCTCTCCTCTCTATCTCTTCTCTTTTATGTTAGAGACTCTGTGCGGCCACACCACTCAAACACGTAGCATAATAGACAAAAAATGAGACGTTTAGAACCAGGAAACACATAATTACATCATATAATGCTGTTTATCGAACAAAAAAATTAGCAAAAGATTCTCAACCAGTACCCACGTCCACTTATGCGTGTCCCATACCCGAATTCTCGACCTATGGGTGCCTCTGTACAATCGATATAACAGCAGACCATTCAATAATTGCTGCAAAACAGCTATCCGCCTGCATCATATATACGTATTGGCCTAATACACTAGCCAGATGGTACATACGCACTTAAAACAGTATGAAATATTGAAGGGTGTAGTATTATTATGTAGGGAATGGAGAAGCGCTTCCTATTTATATCACCTTATCGTATTTCATTATTGCTAATCTTAAGATACTATATTATTAACTATTTTCATCTATAATTACGTGGTATCATAATGTACTCTCACTACTCACTATCCACCATATATTTATGTTTATAGATAGCTAGAAGGTTACTATATATTTAATTTAATAATATATATATATTAAGTATAATATATATATTATATAATATATATAATATAATATTATTATATATATTGATATATTATATTATATATACTTAATTGATGATATTCAATTAATAGTAGAATCTACTTATCTAGAGCAAAGATCACATAATTAAATATTAATAAAATATTTATTTATTAAAGATAAAATAAATACTCACCTCCATATTTGAGCCTAAAATCCTGTACACACACGTGTATCTATGTATCTCTAAAACACGTCCCGAACATTATTATTTCGCTAACGATACCTGTAACTCCATGACACCCATCTTTCGAACCCTAAATACGCGTCTGAGCGAGCTAACATTATAACCTATCCCCCTAAACTTCTCTCCCATCCCCAAAGCGTGGCTGTTGTGCGGAAAATGTCCCCTTCTTTTCTCTCTCCTAACTTTCCTAACACTCCTAACACTCGTAACACTTTCCAACCCTTAACGAGTCTATATGTGATGAAGGCGACCAATGACTAGTTAAGCCAGATATATATATATTCCAATATATCAAAACCATTAGATTATATTGAATAATGTTATATAGAAGTAAATAATTTAAAAACTCAAGTAAATGGTTACAGCGGATGGACTTTCTAATTTAACCACAGTCACTAGTTTCTCTTATATCAAACAGTCAGTTATATCTCTTACGGCGGTATGATGAATATTAGTCTGTAGGCGAAGGTGACAACCCTTCCTATTATTAGCTCAACGAGCGTACTTATTCATTATATATTAGTATATATAATATATATATATTTAATATTAATATATATATAACATTAATATATTATATATTTATAATATATTATATTATATAAATATATTTTATAATGTATATGAGACGCTACATCACTCAAGTACACCTAACCAGAATAACATTATATAAGTATCAATTAATATAGACTAATAAATAACTAATTAATTTACAACTATCAATAACTAACTTACGATAGTAATAAAATATATAATTTATTTATAACATTTTTATTTATTTTTTATATTAATTCTTATTTTATTATTTGTAATTTATCATCTCGCGACTTCGCACAAAAGAGTAATAGCGGAACACTAACAACGAGAAGAAATAAGAAAACATGTAATACCTTTACTTAACGTATATACGTATAATATAATTTTTAGAATCAGAGGAAGCTCCGGGGCTCAGCGGTCACATGACCTTGAATCCTACATTACTGACGCAACACCGGCAGAACAAAAGAGTTTGACCAAAAATATCCATCAGGCACCTATCTTATAAGTTTAGCACCATAACTTGACGTATCGAAAGTAATCCATTTGTGCATTTAATAAGTGAAATATCTTCTTTTAGCGGGGCTTCACGTCAGCCCAACACTCGACAACACCACTAGCAATCTAATCACCCTTACAGCTATACGGAATGCTCTGATTGCTTATCGTTGGGTGATTTGCTTTTTAGTTGAAAAAACAAAAGGAAAAAATCGGTCTCGAGATCTAGTTTTGGTGAACTTGCTGGCGCTCGACTCCGCAAGTAAGCGGAAGGTTCTCTATTGTAATTCTGCAGAGAAACCTAGGCATAAAGAGTATGGACTCGAGGAACATACGGTTATTAATTCTTTCAACATTTATTAATTAATCTATTTCACAATTTCCAGACATGTATTACAAAGAGAGAAGTAATATATCTTCATATATATTACTACTTCTTTTTTTAGAGACAATTTCAATGACGGAATAAAAAGTCTCACTGATTAATTTAAAAGTTGTTTATTTTAATTTCCCAAGTAGGACTGCTGGTATGTAGATTTTTTTCTACACGTACAAAATGCATGGGTGCGTGCATGGGAGAGCTGACACGCGAATAGACAGGAGTATATAATACTCGATGAGTATGATAAAATTTCTGACGCCGACTCAAGACATCTTGAACTTATCTTACGCATGATCAGATGGGTAGTAATCATTTTCGGGATATTATATAATTTGAGGTAAGTTATATTATATTAGAGTATATATATAGGTTGTTAATTAGTGGAATATAGTCATGATAATCGCTCTGTTAGAACATGAGTTGTGAGTGAGGTTTATATGAATCGACCATGAAAACCCTAACGTATTTATATAGTTTATGAGTTAGTTGTTGTAATGTTTGGTAGGCTTACAAGGGGTTGTCTATGTTATGATATATATAAATAGAGAAAATCTATGCGCTTTAAAGAATATTGACAAGTCTTATACTATTTTATTAGGTGTATATATTATATTATGACCTTATGAGTCTTCATGGCGCAGATAAATGTTTTTTTTTAATTTTTTTTTAAATGTTAGTCATTATATACTAGCAAGTAATTAAGAGTGATGAAATCTTTTTGAAATTTCTAAATATGGAAAATTAAATAATAACGAGTACAACAAAACGCGTTCATTCTGCATAAAAGAACAACGGCTGATCTTTATGTCTACATACGTGACCAAGAATTTAATGTAACGTAAAAAACTAATGTGTTCTGGGTACAAACGTCGTATTGTTTCTCCAGCTACTATAGTATATTCTTTGGCTAACCATAACAAAAACACCATTTTTCATAAACTGAACTTAAGAGGCCAGGTAAACCGGGCATCGCAAGCCGGAAGATTATTTTACCCTTTGTGAATCTTGCACGAGTTGTCACTATGGAGTAATACCAGAATTCACCAACGTGCTAGATAACGCGATTGCGCGATATATGTATATCCGCTCGGATGGCATATAATTTCGAGAGCCAAGTAGAAACAATCTACTAAGTGACATCCTAAGGGGTGATCACCATACTTATCTACTCCGAGTTCACTTAAATTTCGCTGAGTTATTGGAATTAGATAGAGTTTTTTTTATTTTCGGGTTGGCCTACGAGAATGGCGTATAATGATTGTATGTTTTGAACATAGTTGATTCTCGAGAAAGCATAATGTATCCCACTGAGTACTCGATTCCGCGACCGGTCGAGTGCTTTGCTTGGTACTTGTCCCACAGAGCTTGAGTCTCCACTTATGAGTCTTTATATCGCTTTTTAATATTAAAATAAATATTTTATATTTTTAAATATTTTAAATATAATAATTTATGAACTATATTTTATTTATTGCGCACTATATAAATTTATAAATTATATTTATTGTATATTATATAATATATAATAATGATATAGACCCATCCAAACTACCAAGCCTAACAAATCTCTCAGGTTAGTGCAGACATAAATTATATATGAAGACAACCGACTATATTTTGATTTTTAAAGTCCTTATGCTATGAGTAGGTTACACAAACGAGGACTCCGCTCATACGAGTGAGACCACTGTTTCAAAGCTCCGTTGATTATAAGACCTAAGTTGAGAGTATTTAATCATACTCTGATAAAATTTGAAAATTGATAAGATATAAACTTTTTAAAGAATTAAAACTACGTAGTAACTGCGATACATGTTGTAGTGTGACGCTGGTTTGAGGGATAGCGGGCTTATTTTAAATAAGTGATGAGGTTTCCTGTATGGTTCCCCTGAGTGTTACCTTATATTAATAAGGGATAAAGCACTACGGTATTTTAAAATAATGAGGTAGTTTTATATATATTAATATAATATTAAATTATATATATATATATATAATATATTATTAATATAATAGGAGAATTTATACTAGTAAATATATATATATATAGTACTATATATAATATATATATTGATGTATATCGTTGACAAAATAATATTACTTTTATGTAGAATTTAAATCGTACTGAGCTATCTAACTGTCTATCATTGTAAATAAGATGACTTAAAATGAGAGATAACTCACAACGCTGTGACTAACAGTACAAAATTTAATAAAAGTACAACTTACATCTAGTTGTAAAGTATATACCACTCACCAGAGACTTAATATTGTGGTGAATGGTTCATCATAAAATGAAGTCAGCTTTATTTTATTAAGCAACTTTTCTTTCACTCATACTGGTTACTTATGAAGTGCGACAAAATAATGGTATTTTGAATCAATTTTTGTTGTTATTTATTATGTTGGTTTGAAGGACTTTCAGTTTTAGGAAATGCCTAAGAACTTTAAAATATCTTTTTATAGTCTACTGTGAGATTAATTTATTGATAAATAGATTTATAATAATAAACACCATAATTTTACTGATATACTGTAATTAATTAAATTATATTATTATTTATATTATTATTATTGTTATTCTTTTGCAAACTTCTCTTTATATTATACTTATATTTCAGTATATAAATTATATTAATTATAATATATATATTAATATGTATATATATATATATAGATATATTAATATTTAAAAAATAACGTAGTTATTAAATAAATGGATACAGACGATTTTTCTACTATTTTTTAAAAAATAGTATACTTAAATAAAATACGATTTTTCTACCTATATTTTTATCATACACATATTAAATTTATAACTTATATATATATAATTATTATATATTGATATATATATATAATTATAAATATTATATTATATATATAGTATTATATATAATTAATATATATAATATATATATTATATAAATATATATGATATATATATAGTATATATATATATCATTATTATCCACCTTCTCTCCCCAAGATCTGGGATATATAATATATAATAATAATATATATATATAACTATAATATTATGTATGTCATAGTATAACTAATACTATTATATCCAGTAATACTCACCACACACAAAAACTAAAAATACAATAAGCACACAAATAAAAATAAAAAATAAAAAGTGATATATAAAACAAATGAACATGATCACATCATAACGCTTGATCTCTGTTTCAAAAGGCCAGACGGTTGTGATAGGCAAGAGCGACTGCAGCATCAAGAACGTATGACTCGGACTGCACTCCACGCTCTTTCTTATGACAAGCAGACTGATTGAGAGTATAGGAGACAAGAATGGGTAATAAACAAACCGAGTCGTCGTCCCCGGTCCCCTGCAATCCAAAGAATAACAAAAAATTGTTCTAGAAAAAGCCACTCCCACTCCCCTCACGTACTGTCTTTCATTTCAAACCTGGTAAACCTCGGGGGCTACTTTATACTTCGCGATGGAATGTTCGTGCGTCTATCTCCCTCAATATCGGGAGCATCATTCTAAGCGACTAAGGGCTTAATCTTGGCGATTCATAATCGCCTTGGCCACCCGATATTACAGGTGAGTAGGCAAAAAA
The DNA here is from genome assembly GCA_015478945.1 of Trachelipus rathkii. Taxonomy (NCBI): domain Eukaryota; kingdom Metazoa; phylum Arthropoda; class Malacostraca; order Isopoda; family Trachelipodidae; genus Trachelipus; species Trachelipus rathkii. Next base: position 53,279 of record JABUQX010008571.1, read on the forward strand.
ACCAATATTATAACTATTACCTCACTCACATCAATAACAAATTAATCTAGACATTCACTTACCTTATTTAATATGCTAACCTTTATTATTCTATACGTACCCTCTAGTATCTATAAATCAATATTTCTGCTATCGTTCAGGTCAATATATCATCCTATATTTATACTTTGAAACTCATTAATATTATCACACTTTTATTTCTTTGGTTTCAGTCCCACCTAAAGCTGTACAGGTTACTATAATATAATTCTCATACATATCGAACATACTTAACCTCAACTATACATATTAATAATATACCACTTATACACCAATACCGAGATACTTATCACATCTCAATACTACTTATTTATATCCTATCACCGGATTGACCAAATCTATATCTTCAAAGTGTATACTTTCTTATCATTATTACTTGACTTACAGTATAACTTCCCATTCTTTCACACCACACATTATTACTCTCTATTAATATATTCGTATATATATTTCTTACATTTTATGTACAAATTCTATACTCCATACTCATGAACAGCATAGACTCACCCCTAAAGATTGTCCATGTACTGAACATTCTAATTTATAGTGTCACTTATTAGATATCTATATACCTCTTAGTTTAAAATCAATAGTTCTTCAACTGAAGTAATTCATTTACTATTATATAACATAGGAAACAAATCAATACACCATCTATGTATAGACCTCACATGGACGCTATATCTATAGGTTACCTTTATACTATCCACCAATGAGGATTATTTAATTTTTAAATGCACCACCTCCCTGCCATTTTCCACATCAATAACTTATCTACTTTATACCACTCTGCTAATACATTATCAATTCCGTTATCCCCTATATCATCCAACATATATGTACTAAAATACATTTAAATTACTTCAATAGACACTTGTTCCTA
>JABUQX010008572.1:0-67063 GCA_015478945.1 Trachelipus rathkii
TATGAGTAGCATATGAGTTTTTTTTTTTACATTTTCTCGCAGCTAACATTTTACCAGGACTTCCGGACAATCGTATTCTTTGTTCTGCCTGTAGCTATTGTAGCTGTTTTGATGATATTGGATGTGGTTTTAAAGTGAGATTTTCGACCCTATATTAGTGATATATATATGATAAGTAAGTATATTAGTTAGTATTTATATAGAGGTTATATTATATATAATATTAATTATCTATATCTGATAGTATATGAGTATATACGTGATATATAGATATAGATACTAATGTACGGATAGTAACGGAGCGTAGGTGGAAGGGGCAGTGAAGGATGTTGCCTTGAAGATGGAGGATTAGTAGATGAGTTGGAAAATGGAATGTTTCAGATTATGTTTGAATACGTGACGGGATTTTTTAAGGAATGTTTTCAATGTTGTTCGCCGAGTTAACTAAAAGAAATTGGTAATATTTTTGTTAAGGTGAAGAATGTTTAATAATCGATATATAGTAGTATGATGGATGTTATATATTAGTATAGTATATATTAGTATATAGTATATATAAGTAGTATAGTATAGTATAAATACATTAAGAGGAACTATAGTAGAGTAGCATAAGTATATATTATATAGTATATATAGCTATATATCTATATTATATATATTTAACATTGATTTTACAGCGCAGCGCGCATCTGGAGCGAGCGCTTCAGCGATCGTGCTCTGCCATATATCATACACCAACCTGCTTGTGCATCTCCGGCGACGGTATTGTTTGTAGTTTTTCTCATTTAACTGAATAAAGGTACCTGATGAAAAAATAATTTAACTAGCAAGATGAGAAAAATTTTGAAAAATGACAAAAACATCGTAGATTTAGGACATTAATAAAGAGTATAGGCAGATCGACTTGTTGGTAACTCTTGAAACTTTCAAAAATCTTCTGTCGTTATTCTGATTCTTTCCGCATCGGATCATAAGATCGTATGTTCTTATTTTGATCCGATTTAGGTATGACTATAAAGGTATATGTATATATATTGTGTAGGTACGATTATATGTTTGTAGTAACACAAGAACAGTAGGTTGAATGATATATACGTTATAGTATATAGTATAATAGGGGGATTTACGTATTAGTAGTTTTATTTCTATGGGTTATGATTCAATAGCTATTTAGTTATTATGATATGATATTATATAGTCATATAATATATATAATATATATATAGCAAATATATATAGTAATAGTATATAATATTAAATATATGAGTTAGTCTAGGCTCATGTTTCTGAGGTTGAGGTATTAACTAGATGCGAGCTTAGCCAGGTGTACAAAGTTACCAGTCAGTTATATATAGTATATTTATAGTATATAATAATATACGTATATAGTATCTGTTGGTCTTGATGAACGCTCTGAAGATGTAGATTGGTTAGACTTACATTACATAGGTGTTAGGTGCCCTTGTTTCGTCAGGTTTAGGTGTAAGCGCCCCCTCGCTCAGCCTCCGTTCATCAATTATGCGAGTAGTGTTACGATGGTGACAGTTTGATGGTGGTCATGATGTAGATGTTAGTTTGTTACTGAATGTGAGGTTTGATGGTTAGAGGTTATTAGGTGAATTAGTAATAAGTCAATAAGTTAGTATCGTAATATTAGTGGAGTAGTATATATTATTTATACTTGAGTATAAGCTAGTATATGATTATTATGATGTAGAGCACTTCGCTGTATTTAAGCTGATATAAATATATTGGATAGCCTTTAATAATATCAGTAGTAATAAAGTAATATGTATATAGTACGTATCACAGTAGTGGATTGTCTACTTATGTAGTTTTAGGGTTGAAGCCGCCGGGCTTGTATTGTTTGTTTCGAGCTCCGTCAAGGTTTTGGAATGATTTTTTTGTTTGGGTTTTTTTTTTTAAATATTAGTTTCTAGTACTAGGTGATTCCGCTAACATTCAATTTTAGAGTGGTGAGCAGGGTCACAATATATGCAAAAGCATGTAGTATAGGACCTGTATGATGGTGTGTAGTAGATCTTATGTAAGAGCGCGGTGCAGTGTTTGAATTTTTTTTTTGTTGTATAACCCGTAAGCGATGCTCGGAATATAGAGCCTCAATGTTAGCGGTCAAAATCATCGCAAAGGCATGAGGCAAGAGTGTCGGGTCTCTTCGGTCTTCCCGGGGAAGCGACAGGTAGGAGACGTAGCTCCCCCGCGGCCTCCCGGGGAAGGTGTTCCGAAGCCGTGTTGTCGCTTGTCCCGCCAGCGGAGTCCGCCGTGTGCAGTAATAGGATTGTGGGTGTGCGGGGTGTTCTCCGACCTCCTCTACGGGGTAATTGGAAAACATACGCTCCCTCTGTCCGCCGTCGGCTCGAGCCCCTTTGGTAGTGGGTTTTTTTATTTTACATTTTTGGGTAGTAATAGGCTTTATATGCTGATTCAAAATGTATCTGTGGGGTTGATCTTTGTAAGTGTGCGTAGCTGTTGTCGACTGATACTGTATCATTTTAAATTTTTGTTTTTTTAGATGAAAGTATGGTTTTTTAAGTAGAATATTTTTAAGAATGATTTTTCGTAGATTCTTGAATCTGGTGGTCCGGTGTCTGTGTACTGGCGTCTACTCACGAGATATGGATGTGTGTATTAAGTGTGATTTTAGATTGGCAGAGGCTACCTGTGGGTGTAGAGGGGGGGGAAAGTAGGAGATTGCATGGGAGTTTGATTGTATTGCGATGATGCGCTCTATTAAGGTAGCTAGAGATGAGATGAAGTAGGCCGCAAGATGAAGAAGAGAATAGAGGGGCTGGAGAAATGGGTTGTTATTAATAACATAGAAAGCAGCGAAAAAAGACCAAAGAATCGTGGACGGAGTCGTAAGGAACAATACGCCAAATGGGGTCGGCCTGAGTATGTAGTGTAGTATATATAATCAAGTGCAGTGAGGGAAGCGCCGAAGTATTAGGAGTAACTTTATGATTGATATCAGTGTATATAGTATTAGTACGGTGAGCGTAGAAGTTATTACAAATAATGATGTATATATTCTTGATTATTCTCTCTTTTTGTTATTATAGGTAGTATATATATGTTAGTAGTAGGACTGTGGGTATGCTAATGTAGTAGTAGATGGAGCGGGTGCAGCGTGATATTACCGCTCCTCACGCATGTGTGTTCGCATTATTTTTCAACTATCCGCATGGCCGCATTTTTTTTTGTGATGAGCGAAATAGTGATTCATACTATGAATTGTTATAGAAACAGGTGTGTGTTACAGCTAATACTTATGTACTCATATTATCTATATCTAGTATTACATATGATATATAGTAGTAGTATAATTATATATATAGTATACTATATATATAGTGATATGTAGGATTATATATTATATATATAGTATTATATATATCTGATTATATATATATATATATATTAGTATATATCTTATATAATATACATATATATCAATAGAGCTATAAGGTTATAATATATATCAGTATGTATGAGTATCATCATTAATAAGCTATTGCTTATATATATATAATATATACTAGTTATAATTTAATATATAATAATAACTTATATGTATATGATACTATTCGTTAGTATATATAGTATTAAGGATTGATTATATATGTATGAATTATCTATATACTAGTATAGGTTAGTAGTATATACAGTATGTATTGCAATGCAGAGTGAAGAGCAGACTTTCTAAATCCTAGAGCGTAACAAACAAAATTTCTTGAGCCCGTGTTTCACAGAGTAGGTGGTCTACGAACTAATTTAGGATGTTGATTGTGATGAAATGCTGGCTAATAGGCCAGAAATTACACGCCAGCCAATAAAAGCAAGATTCACAGAAAGCACAGTTGAATAAGAGAATATATACTGTTAGCGAGCTTATCCATTGCTTGAATCCATGAGACGAATTCTTTCGGGCTGTCTGAGCAGCGATGAAGAGTCTTGTTACGGGGGTCGCCAACAAGACACTTCTAATACATGTGATTGAAAGAAACGGAAGAATTATCAAAGCGAGAAAAGCTTGAATGCAGGATAAGACGCACCTGGTTTGGTGGCGTACATACTTGTAAAACACTTAGTTCGCCAATCTTGCAAAAAAGATACGATAAAACAGGGATTCTTATTCATGCCCCTCAACAAGTGATGCTAGTGAGCGTCTTCAGTGGTGCAGATTCTGCATTTACGCACGAAAAGGACAAAGCAAACTGTCGCCCTATAAGGGCTCAGAGAGCTTTGATATACTATAATAATAAGAAAATAATATATATAAGATTGAATGTATATAACCTTTTTCCATGGGTGGAGGCTGGGAAAGGAGGTTGGTGGGGGTAAAGAAGGGGTTGGAGTCCGAATGGGACCTGTACTGACTAGTAAAGACTATATATATCAATGATTATATTGATAATAGTATGTATATAATTATATAGATAGTATATTAATATAGTATATAATATGATATATATATACTATATATATAATATTTATGATAATATAGATTATATGAATATTATCTGTTATAGTATCTAGTTATATATAGTAGTATTATCGTAGAGACGTACTTGTGGAAATATCTCTAACAAGATTTAACTATGCCGCCTTCCCAACTACCCGCAATCCCGGTCCGGATAATGATTTTAACTATGCCGCATCTAGCAGGATACTGAAATCGCCATCCGCTAGCAGTCTGTAGATATATAGTATAGATATATATATATATAAGTCTGTATAATAGTATATTATAGTAATATATAGTATAGTTACTATATCAATTTATTATTGCTATAATTATATTAGTTATAGTATTGTATTATATATTTTTTAGTATAATATATATTATATAGTATATATATAATATTATATAGTATAGAAAATATGTATGGTATTGATCCGATTAGGAGCGAAAATAAGACTCAGAAAATACAGTATGAATAAGATTTCAGTTTTAGCATTTTATAAAACATAAGTTTTTTTTTTTTTTAATAAAATATATAACTACATTTAATAATAAAACAGTGCTTGGAGGAAGAGAAGTATCCATATCAATATACGAGACCGGATACTACTATATATATATATATATATATTATATATATATATTAAGTATATTACTTATTAGTTAGTTATTCATATACTAGTATGTATAGTAATATATATATATATATAGGTATGTTATATATATATGATATATATTATATATATATTAATTATATATAGCATATAGTATATAGTATATAATATAATATAGTATAGTTATATTATTCAAATCCTATATAATATGATTATATTCAGTATATATATATATTATCGTTATACATAGAATATATATATTAGTATAGCTATATATCATATTATGAGTTAAAGCATTATTATCTAACTTATATATTATATATATATGCTATATGGTATATTATATTATATCGATTTTTTAAATTAAACATATTATATAGTATATTATATTAATATATATATAATATTAATACGTACATTTATATATATAGGTATAATATATTATATAATATATTATAGTAGTATATATCTTATATATACTGATAGTACTATATTATAATATAGTATATATATAGTATATATATATATTATATATATATATATATATATAGTATATATATATACTAGGATATGAGAAAGTTTATTATATATAATTTACTATAAATATATAGTATGTATATGATATATATATAGTATTTTGTAGTAAATGCACTTGGTATATAATATATATGCTATAGGATAGTATATTATATAGGCTTTACTCGAGGGTAGTGGTAACCTGATGAGAGTATACATATATAGGTAATTAGTTTATATGTAGTTATATATATATATTATAGTAATATTATATTATATAATATATATATTAGGTGGGCTGGAATAAATTCTCGAGCCATAAAATTTTTGTTTGGGGTGGGTTTGATTTGATATATAGTATATTATATATACGTTATAATAAGTTAGTTTATAAAGTTGTATGGGTAATAGTTGTATTAGTAGTAGTATAATATCGTATATTATATATGATTATATATATGCTTAATCTAATAATATATATATATATGTATAGTATAAATATAGTATTATATATTTTAAGTACCGGTAGTATATATAGTGTAATGATATTTAGTGTTATTATTATTTAGGACTGCGACCATTGGATATATAAACTAGTATTAGTATATATATATAATTTAGTATATATATTAAGGTATTAGGTTGATATAGGCCTATATATATGATAATAATATATAGTATTATATAGTTATTCACTTTATTGGTCGGCGTATCCAGGATTGTTTTGATTTTTCGGGGGGGCAGCACGCAAGAAATTCGCTTCTTATGAACAGTAGTTATACATATAATTATGAGTAGGAGGAATATATGATATAGTGTGCATAATATATATATGATATGAGTTAATATATATAGTTATTATTTACAATAAACGGTATAGTATATAGTATGATATATTATGATATATATATACTATATAGTATATTAGGGTGGTTATATATATTAGTATAGTATAGTGTTAATGTATAATACTAAGTTTATATATATTATGGTTATTACCGTATATACGTACATAATGTATGGACTAATATGGTGGAGAGGGGAGTTGTCAAAATAATTGAAGTTGTCTATAGAAAAAGTTAGAATGAATTTATATAACGTTGCTCAAAACATGCATCTTTAACCGCTAATGTTAACTTTACAATCGGCCGGGCGATGAGAGTTGAGGCCAGTCCCTGAGATAGACGACTTCAGTTGTTCTAATGTAATATTTCAATGTATGTAGAGGAAGGCAAGTCCAGTAAGTGTTTCATCTTCAATAGTATTTGTCAAGTAGGTTTTCAGAAGTCATAATGTTGAAAGCTCTTTTTCTACTGAAGCAGTAGACAGGTAAATTGCCAGTCAGTTGTGGAAACAATGGGAATGCAGAAATTTGCTTTGGAAGATTTGTTTGACTGCGAACCAAGAACAGGTTCTTCATAATTGTCGTTTTTTGGACGAGTTCTGTGTGTGGTGAACTTGTGATACCTATTATTCGCCTACTTAACCGTGATAATATCTCCTATTCTGTTACTAAATCTGCAGTTGGGCTATCGAGAGTTTGGATACTTGTAAAATGTACATCTTTGTATTCTTTCATATGGCAGCATAACCGCCTTGTTCGCGTTTATGGAGAGACAATGGTTTGGAAAGAAGATATAGATGTTTCAGCTTGAAGGAAAACTAAATTGTTTGATGTTTTAAACACTCACACAAGTGATATAGAAAAATGGATGTGCGATACATAATATGTTGTGGGTCGGAGTAGAAGAATAGTTGTGTGTTCTGGTATGTTGGTTGAATGTTGTTATATTTCTTGGAGACACAATTTCAATACGAATGTCAGCTACGAGATTCGAGATGTGCTTATACACTATGGTATCCTTCAAGAAATTCTATCTGAAATGTCTAAGTTGGTATGCAGTTTATCTCTGATGGGCTTTCGAAGGAGTGTTAGTTTTTAATTAGAGTTCACTCATTATAAGTGCAGCACTTGTGTCTGCATCGGTTTTGAAAGATTGTATGTAAAAACAAAAAGAGAAAATGGCAGAAAGACACTAAGGTACAGGTGAACAGGTTGTTTGAAGTTTGAAAGTAGCTCGCTGTGTTTTGATGAGTGCTCCAATGTTTCAAAGCGCGGGATTTTGAACGGCTTATGGGGTTCGGATAAGAATCTGCTATTCATCCGGCGAGTGGAGCTCGTAGATTCTATGGTGTACAACGGGGAAATACTAAACCGATTCAATGCCGTCTGGCAAGCAGAAGAGTTTCGTCAAACTTTTTGTAAATTTCTTCTTCTAACTAGCAACACTCTTTATGTTACTTTTCACTGCTAGCTTGTAAATATCAGTGAATACAGGAAAAAATGTTACAACATGTCTGATATTATTTCCAATTGTACGTTCGGTGTATACATTTTGAACTTTAGAAGCATCTTTGAGGCCATGAATTTAAAAGCATATGCAAAAAGCGAGTGGAGTATATAAATAACTTTGTAGACATTTTTCACTCTTATGTATCTGCTCTGACAATCCTGACTCACCCACTCATATGTTGCTGAGGAGCCGGCGTCATATCCTCATGTCCTGCTTGGTATCTATTCATGCATATCTCTCGATCCAAGTTCAGACTACTTTTTCTGTAAAATTATTTTGGCAAAAGACTTATTCCAGTCAATCATTTACTGGAGTCCGAACACAAACAAATCTTAGTTGACGGATTCGGTGAGAGGAGTCATATATCAACTGTAACGCAAACGACAAGTCGAAAAGTTGTTCCGTGTCTGGGGAACATCAGTCGGGTTCGTTTTCGTCTCGTCTAAGATCACGTCGAAAGAATTTAACTTTTTTCTTATGAGTGTTCTGCCATTTACATTTTGGCGTTGAAATCGAGTGTGCGGCTAGTGACTAAGATTGAGAGGATTTTTTGGATTGTTGAAACTGGTAATACACGCATGGGTTTCTAGGCAGCTAGTTTTTAATGTTGATCTTGATGAAATGGGTCTCAGCATTAGCGGCTGATAAGTCTTAAAAACGTGAACAGTTGCCATCGTTGCTTCACAAGCCAAGAAGTTCGATTCGGACCTGAGTATGATGCCATCGTAACGATATATGTTTGCTTATTGGCAAGGAAGGTCGGAATTGTTCTCAGACAGATTGGAAGATTGAGCCGCGTTTCTACTGTCGTCAGGCTTTCCGTTTTCGCTGATTCTTAACTGTATTGTCTTGTTTGCTCGAATGCTTCTCGATTTTTCTTAAACGCTACTTTTGCAGCAAATCTCTTCTTCTACCGATTCTTTGTGATATTTAAGTGCGCCTCGTGTTTTTAAAGGATTCAATGGCTTTCTTTTAAGTTTGAATACGGTCTCATGACAAAGAACGAGCCAATTCTGGTATCGTTCCTTTACCGTTCTTTTTGTGTTTTCCAACAATACAGCAAGTTTGAGGCCATACAGACTCCAACGTTTTGTATCAGAAGTAAGCTACCCACTTAATATCATCAAGACACTTTCTGTTGAAAATATCTTTCCGGACCTTGTGATCGTTCTGAGGCTAGCGAAATAATATCTGTTTTGAATCTGGTTTCTCAGAGATAATTGTAATATTGTCCACTTTTCATTAGTTGCTAATACCGTACCTTATGAAATTGACAGGATATCTGATTGGGATGGACAATCCTTTTCTGTGTTCTTGATTGGCAGCTGTGACTTACATAGCGTGTGTGGTGAGAGTAAAAGAAAAATACACGTTCACTTGACGATTTTTCAGCTTCTATCGCGTTACGGAGTTTCAGGAGAAACTGAATTCTTCGAGTCCGAGAACCTCAACTCTTCAATAACAGGGAATCGTTTACTAACATATTGTGTATGCTTACTGCTTTTTGTCGAAAAATAGTCTCTAAGTATCTGTTCTCTGTTCTATATAATAAATTGTTTTTTTTTTTTTTTATAGTTGAAAAGAACAAAAGAATGTTAAACTACAAAGTGCAAACAAAATACTATAACTATGTTTCACTAACCTCAGGCAACTTGGATTTAATAGCCTTACAACATAGGTATCGAGGTGCTTTACACTGCTGCAAGATGTTATCATCTTAGTAGTATACAATGCTGAGAGAGGAGAGAGAGAGAATGGAGAGTAGGAGAGAGAGAGGAGAGGAGCAGGCGAGAGAGAGAGGAGAGCGAGAGAGAGAGACGAGAGATAGAGAGAGAGAGAGACGAGAGAGAGAGAGAGAGAGAGAGAACTAATCATTTAACAAATATCTCTGTACTAATATATTTAATATATTATAATATATATATATATGATTCTATAATAGAATTTCTAAATATATATACGTTTATAGTATGATGATAAAAACAATTTTAAAGGAAGGACTTCGTATTATATATAGGAGTACGAGTATTATATATATGTGTACTGTATAACTATAATATTATATTTATAAACCTGTAAGTGCAGTAAGACTTACTATATACAACGATATAATTCAGATGACCTACTAATTGAAATAATATATAATATATAATGATTTATACTGATATATATATATTAGTAATGTATATATAATTATTGTTTATACAATTAGTGTACTAATTGAATATATATGACATTGAATAACACATATCTAAACAGTATAAAAAATGCTATAAAGATTATGTCTGCGTCTATTGAGATAATCGTCTAGCGTAGTATTGTATATATTAGTAATACGTTGATATCGTCAGTGATCACGTGTATATTTGTAGTTCCGTTATTTAGGAGAACTTGCGAGACATAGATTTCCAAGCTTTTATGATTTCTCTTTTCGGCTCCCAGATGTGTCTATATAAGGTACTGCTTTCTACGCTGGAAGTCCAGCCATGAGGTCTGCGATGGGTGTGGGTATCATACTATAAGACTATAGTACTAGTATTATAGTTTATCATGTAGGTTATAAGTTGTAGTCTATGACTTAATATATATGAATTTATTCGTATATATTATGAGTACGTATTATAGTATCAGGTATAGTAAGGTATATCTAATTTATTATAACTATAGTATATATATCGTTGATAGATACTGTTTTTCTCGCCCCATTATCCTAAGGGTAGCCGGAAGGTCTGCTTCACGTATGGTCTATGCAGTGATCCAGGATGACACAGTTCGAGCGATTAAAGGTGGCTTTTGGCGGAGTAGGACCTGTCTGAAATGTAGGAGAAGATGAGCGCTGGATGCGGGCGTTCTTTTTGGTGTATCTCTGGGTCCTTTGATATGTACAGCTATTCGCGTCTCGTTAGTAGCCGCGGCCGCGTTGCATGACGGCGTTTCGAGACTGATGTGGGTGATTTCAGAACTCGCGCCCTTCGTTTGGGGTACGTCGCAATGTTGCATTTTCCTAAGTGTGGGGGTAAAAAGGAGGTGCATGATTCTATTGTCCTGGAATAATCAGAAAACTCAATAAATTAAACTAAAGCAAGGTATTTTGAGAGGAAGGATTACGGACGGATCTTTTTGTGCCGAGAATTTTTAATAAAGAAATATTTATATACCAAGTATATATTGCGTGAAGTATACTTTTGAAGAAATGAGAGGTATTAGTAGAATTAGTTTTTACTAATAGAGGGGGGCTTTTCTTAATACAAACTTCAGCTACGCCGATCAAGTTGGACTTATTTATTTATATATAAGCATATCTAAGATTTAAAGGTTCTAAGGTTAATCTGAGTGACACGGGAATCATAAAACTGCCTGGAACTGAATATATTATATATATATGTTGAGATAGTTTGGTATATATGACCCAGTAGTATATATATATATATATATGATAGTATTATAGTTATATTTATATATAGTAAGATATATAATATATATGTATATAACTATATATATAATTTATTACAGTAAGGAAAGCTTGATTGAAACGCTGGGATTGGTGTTATTTTATTGTATTAGTTATTGATGGGAAGGAAGCCTTGTGAGATAACTGAACGTTGGTGTTAAGGAAAATATCAAATCGGGAAATCTTGTGTGTACTCTATTAATTAGCAGAGTCTCTTGTGGTTCTGCCAAGATGCTAGCAGATATAGTACAATCCATCCAAGGCATCAAAGAAAGCATGTATCAAATAGCCATCACAGTGGGTGAGGGGGATTTAAATACTATATATATAATAGTGTAGGATATATAGATAGGTTAGTCTGTAGTAGTATATCTATGAGGCGTATATTACTATTGTACGTATGATTACGTATGTAGATGACAGTTATAAGAGTATTATTGATGAAGATTAATGTAGTATGTAGTAATATATTTTATATATATATACTTAGTAGGGTGGGAAAAATATATCAGTTTAGTATATCATAGTATATATATTTATATAGTACTGCCGGAGACGAGGGGACGTTTATTGTAGTATAGTGATAGTAATATATGTATAGAGTTATAGTATATATGTAGTACTATATATAGTACTATACTATACTATAGTAGTATAGTTTATTTGTATTTATAATATATATAGTATTATATAGTGATAAGTATAGTTATTACGTATGTATAGTATATTGATTATTATGGTAAATTATATATATATTATATAGTATTACTATATATAGGTATTATATATATATATATATATTATATAGTAATAGTATTATATTATGTATTAGTATTTATTTTAGAATATATACTATCTATTATAATAGGATATTAGTATATTATATATATACTGTATTTCTTTCTTCTTCTCAATGCAAAATTTTTAAATCCCGCTGAGTATTTTAGGGGTAAGGTGCTGTACAGAGATCGGGAGAGAAAAGCTAGTTGGAGAACATGACAACAGTCGAAAAGGAAGCCGCAGCCTTACAGCGTCCTCTGTACCATTAATTAGTGAGAGCCCGTCGCAGACAAAAAAAAGCCACCCTAGAGCATCATGGGACAGCGACGGGACCCTCACTATGGTAAGAATAGCGTCAGAATGGTAAGGGTTCCATCCCACTGCTCAGGTGGGGCCACATACCATTGCCCCATAACAAAAGCCCGCCATATTCTCTCCTATCGATGCAGCCTTTATTCTCGCCCTCTGCCAACTCACATTTCTCTCCTTCAGACATTGCTTTTCTGAGAAGCGACTCCAATCCACTTTCTTTCGTCTCTGCGCCAAGCCGGTCGTTCCCCACACACGTCACGCATATACAAATCCCGTTAAGACTAAAGTACTATCATGGTCATCCTTTGCCACATGACAAGACCATATCTCAACAAACTTTCATTATTCTCGATGTCAATTTACCCGCCTTTCTTCACCACCGACACCACTCTCTAATTGAGGTTCATCTTCTGCTCTTTATCATTCTTCTCACACTAGCACAGCCGCCTAGAGATTGTGCGTATCTGAGACACAGTTGTAATTTGATCTAGTACTATGCTGTGATTGCACGCAGAGACGTTCATAGTATCGTACACTGAAGCAGAGTACTAGTAGTGAGTCAGTGAGCAATTAACAGAGGTAGACACATAAAGCCCTCATGTAAGACCTAGCAACTTCAGACTTGTCTGTTGTCATTTCACAGCAGACGATTTTAATTTGCAGCAGAGCCACCTTCCTGTCATTCAGAAACTTTGCTGCTACTACACTCTGCAGTCGTCCGTCTCCGCCTTCTCATATGCGCAACCATATAGCCCTAGGAAATATTTAAAAACTCGACGCTTGTTTAGCTTGCTCACCATCTATACATAACTTCACACTGAGGAGTGTCCCCTATGATCACAACCATAACCTTACTCTTTTATCGGCGACGTTTACGCTGTCAAGCCCTCCTGTTCACGACGCACCCCTGCGCCACATCTTCTATCGAATCCTCCTCAAACTTCTCTTCAGATTCGCCACAGCGGCGAACCAGAATCATGCGGGATTGATAAAACAGAATAAAGTATGATGTATTTGATTCCTATTTATTTGGTCAGGATTCGGATGGCGTCGCGGCGAAACTTATAAATAATGGTTGTCAAACTTGCAAATATATATTTTCGCGTGACGGGTTGCAATCGCAAAAGATCAAGAGATTCATTGTTGCTAGAAATGGTTATGCCCCTGTCTGATGGGAAGCCTCATAGTATAGCGAAACATAATTACTATGATGGGGACTGTTCGGATGTGGTCTGGGCGTTTGAAGACGTGCTGGGACATTGAACGCCTTTTGTAAGGGGCTCGATCTTGAATGATATTTTCTTACGCAAGTATTTTCAATAAGGATCGCAGCTCTTAAGTTGTCTTTTGTTATTACAGTCCTTTTCGTATTCTCGTACTTAAAAAGTAACCACAGGTTTGAAATGGATAAGAAAGTCGTTAGATGACAAGGATAACTGTTCAGCAAATATGAAAATATATGTGTATCAGTTATTTATTGTATATGAAGTTGTTGAAGTTGGAGTAGAAATTATGTTTTGGTTAACCGTTTCATGGCGTGTTGTTATTCAGGTATTGTTGAAGGAACTAGCATTTGGTGTCATAATATATACATGAGATGTTGTGACCAATAAGGAATTGAGAAATAGTGTATAAGCTCACGCTGCTACTTTACATAATATATGTATAATCTTTATTAGATTTACTATCTTATTAATCATTTTACATTTTCAGTATTATGGTGTGATGTATAATCTCAAGAGACGAATTATAAATGATCGTAGCTGGCTAATAATACATCTGAGTTAAAGGTCTGAGCGACGAGGTATGGGCCACGTTGCTAGATAACCCGCTTAATCAGACTAGAGAGATGTGGCTTTCCGCCTACATAGACTCATAGGATCTTTGTGTCGGGGAGAAAGAAGCTTTGTTTCGCACATCGTATAGGTCCTGCGCGTGTCGTAGAAGTCGACTAAAGGGGGTGGGTGAGATTTGTGGGTTGGCCTGCGCTACCACGCATTGCTTTTTTGCAGGAATGCAATGCGGCCTCCGGAATGAAAGTCGTGATACGCCGGTACAACGACCTGCTAACTCTTTTGGGCGAAATTAGTATGAAGATCGTATTGGATAATGGTGGGAATGGTGCGAGAGGAATAGAATGTTGAGGGTCGAGAGAGGAAGGACGAGTGTGAATGGATCTGTATTTAAGGAGAAGGGCAACTCGTTGATTTAGCTACGCTGTGGATGCTTGAAACAAAGAGTGAAATGAGGAGAAAGGAAATAAAGTGGTGTGATTGAATGTGTTCGCGGGTGTGGAAGAGAATGAGAGAGGAAGAGAAGGAGTTGCAAACCAGCCAATACCCTTGATGAAGCTGCCTGTGGTACTGCATAGCGTATGGTAGACTTATTGATTGTGTGATCGCCTGATTCCTAATTTGGTTAGATTAAGTTCTGAAAAGGTCAAGGTATGCTGTGGTGTAGAGGTATAGGTCCAACTGAGGAGGAAACGTATGAGAGAGTAGATTTTTTGGGATACGGCATCGCTGAAGGATGTCTTGATGGGGTGAGTAGGAGCTTCAGATTGATGTTTCTGGGGACCGTGAATGGTTTGGAGTAGGTGATCCAAAAAAGGGATGGTTATAGAACAGGTGGATTTTGGAGGTGGCGGGGAAATGAGAATGGTAGGAGGTGATTGATTTTCTGTGAAGAGAAAGGTATGTATGTGTGTAAGTAGATACTATTCTTTAAACACAAGAGTATCAATATATATAGTATATATAATATAAGTAATACTTTCTTTAGAGATAATATGATTATAGTATTATTTAATATATATAAGTATATATATAGTAAGCTAGTATTATTATATATTATATATTATATTAAGACGTATGTTGATATATATTGCTTATACATTAAGTATATTACGGTATATATTTATGCGAGTAGATGTAATACTGCATTTCAGGCAGCTGCTTTCTTGAAAGTGTCATAGACATGTGGGTGTGAAGAATATGAGGTAGAGGGATTTACAATGTGGGAGGTAGGTGCCGAGGTAGGGGGGGAGAGGGGAAGAGATCCCCCCGTGCCGACGGCGACCTTCGCCCCGGAAGTCGTTAACACTAGCGGAGGTGTTGAACGAACATAGCAATCATCGGTTCGAATTGTACCTTAGTGCAGAATGTATCTTAGAGATTTCAAAAATTTTCGTTTACATTTTTTGCGAGAGACTAATATATAGACAGAATTTGCAAGTAACTTGGCAAAAATTGACAGTTTAAAAAGTTACATAAGTGGTTTGGCAACCTCAGTCGATATAGGTAGATTAGATATTAATAATGAGTTATGATATATAGTATATGAAATGTAGTCATAGGTAGGTAATATTATATTATATAGGTATATAGTAATATATATATATATACTATATAATATAGTATAGTATATTATATATATACATGGTATTTAATATTATATATATCTGTGGTATTAGTCTATAACCCAGTTCCCAATGGCGTACGCAAGATTTTTTTTTCGGGGGCGGGGCAGAATCCGTAAAGTTCGTTTCTTTTTATATATATCATTGAATATAGTAAAGTATATATATATCATTATATATATAATATATATATCGGTATAATATATATATATTATATGATACTAATATACTATAATAATAGACTATATCAAAACATATTTGATTTATATTATATATTTATAGATTATATATATATATATAGTATATATGCTATTGTATAAAGGAACATATATACTTATATAGGTGAATAGATTACATATATATATATATTTATATATAGATAGATGGTATATATAGATATATATAGATAATATATAGTAGGGTATTGATGTATATTATTGATATCATATGTATATATTAGTTATACCTGTATTTATATATATTTAACCGTATATATATAGTATATAGTATGTATGTATATATTATTATTGTTATACTTATTGTTATAATTGGCTCTATTAATTTACATCTGATTTTAAATGGTCAATTTTTTAATGTTATCAAAAATACTTAATCGGTTCAGAGAAATTTGGGGGGGGCAATTGGGCCACCTGGCCCCCCCCGGGTCTGGAGTACGCCACTGTATAGTAGTATGTATATGTTATATATATAGTCATATATATATTATATATATATTATGTAATATATATGCATATATTATATATATATATATATATGATCTATATGATATATATATCTAGCTATTATATATATTGGATATATAATATATAATTATATATTTATATAGATATGTATATATTATATATATTATGATATGATATATATATGTTATGTGTATGGTATATATTATATATTATATATATATATATGATAGTAGTATATATATATATTTATATATATATATTATTTCTAGGCATCAGTATTATCTCTTATTTTGGCGCTGATATTAACAATATTTTTGGCATCAATGAATGTGGAGAGCATCCCCATTCCAGACCCGAACCCGGACCCAGAGCCTTTTATTCCACTTATCCTTATTCCATTTGCTCTTGCCACAGCGGCTCGTGGAGCTGCCAACATAGGCAGTGAAATTGCAAAAAAAGAACTTGGGCGACGTTGAATAAAAAAGGGTTTCCCATTGGAAGATTCTTAAAGTTATTTACTGAATTTTAATTCATTTAGTTATAAAGATGTCTAATCTTTTATATTCATTTTGACGTTGATAATAAATTTTAAAGGATTTATTTGTCTGAATCCTCCTCACTTTGGGAGGTGTTTGACTTTAGAGTTGGAAAGAGTAGTGTCAGGTGTAATAGGGAGAGTATGAAGAGAGTTGACAGAAGAATTTGACGGACAAAAAGAGACCAGAGAACATTAGCGAGAGGAAATGTTAGTAAAATGAAAATAACTAGACTCCACCTCTCTCTCTCTCTCTCTCTCTCTCTCTCTCTCTCTCTCTCTCTCTCTTCTCTCTCTCACAACACACACACACACACACACACACACAAAAACGTGTATATATATATATATAATATATAATATAGGTATTTAATAAATAAATTTTATATATATTATAGATATAATATATATTATATATATATAATATTATATATTATATATATTTATATATATATATATAAATATATGTATATATCATATATATTATATAATATAATATATATATTATATTAAATAAATATATATATAATATATAATATATATATAATATATATATATATAATAAAACTATATATATATATATATATATATATATATATATAAGAACCTACACACATTCCGGATCGTCCCAACCAATTCTTGAACACACTTGACCTATGTTTCACCACTAGTCCTTCTCTCTATAAATACACTACCTTCGCTCCTATGGTAAATCTGACCACAACTTTATATCTCTAACTTTAATAACTTTCTCTCCAGACAGGCTCCATTCCTAGCCCTATGCGTTTTTTCTGGCACTATTGATCGTGGTTGATTGGAATGACTGATTTGACTCTTGATGACGCTTCGGCTTCTGCCACTAAGGTGGAGCTTAATCGTTGACGGGATGAGCAGGTTTCATTCCTTCTTCGATTAAATCTTTCTCTCCTCATGAAATTCCATGGTTCCGATCGGTGGCCTGTCTCTGGCCAGGTTTCAGAGCTAGAGGACAGCGCTGTATAGGAGGTTGGAAAAATGTCTCGTTCTCCTATTCACTCTCGCTAATTTTGGGCATTCAAAGCTAGAAATCGTTGCAAGGGATACTCTTCGACGGAAGCCAAAAGCGGGCTTTCACAAAGGACGAAGCGTGCGCCTAACCCTCCTTGGTTCTCCTCCTGATAAATTTTTTCTAGCCTCTTGCCAAAAAACATCTCTGTACTCTAACAACTTTCTGTAAATCTGCCTTTCCTCCTCTTATTTCGATCTGATGGCTCTGTTGACTAACTCTTTCCAACTTTGAAAAAGGGCCAATTCTTCGGCCTCCGGTATTTTCCTTCTAAACCAACCTGGACCTATTGGCTGCATTCTCCTCCTTCCACCTTCTCCTCTCAGGTGTCCTATTGGTCTTTGCCTGTGATTACATGTTGATCGGGTGCAAAGGCTCCTTGGAGATGGCGTGATGAACGTTAGGAAAGGCGGGTGGCCGGATTGCATTCCTCCCCGAGTTTTGGAGGAATGTGCTTCCGAGCTGCCCCTCCCCTCGTTCAACATTTATTCTCTATTGTCTCAATACTTTAACACTTTCCCTCAGTGTTGGAAACCCTCACATGACTAACTATCCGAAAAAAGGGAAGCCGCTCCTGATCCTTACCTAACTATCGCCCCATAGCTCTCCTGGGTTATCATCTATCTCTTTGAAACCCTTCTTAACTCTTCTCACTTCTTGACCATCTGGGATCTCATTCTCTTCTTTCCCGATCGGCCAGTACGGCTTTCGGGCGTTCGATGTACTGGTTTGAATATACTTTACCTTTTTAACAAGAGTTATGGGTTTTGCACCCTTCAGGAACTACAGGGGAGAAGACACTGCGTGGTGGCGTGTTTACAGTGAGATATCCAAAGCATTGAGACCGAGGGAGGTTATGCACGCGTCACTGCTCTCCAAAGCTCCCCTCCTTTGGTTTCCCCCTTCTCCTTTGCCTATACTTATGTCTAGTTTTCTTTTTCCAAATTGCTCAATAATCGGCTGTTGTCTGATGGGGCAACTTACTTCTTCCTGTTTCTTGTCAAATAGTTGGTGTTTCCCCAGAGGTCTCTAGTTCTTTCGTCCGATAGCATTATATGATCGCTACTTTTCATGAGAGAATTGATTTGACTACCTGCACGGAATCGTAACTCTAAGTGTGCACTCATATGTCGGGAATGACTCGACCACTTCATTCTTCAAGACTGCGAGTTGATTCAATCTCTGCTGCACCGTACTTATAGGAGAGAGAGAAGACACTTCATACGAAATAGCCCTCTTCGTCTTAATCTTCCGAATGTCTATTCTACGCTGGAGTACTGAGAAGATAGAATTTGACCGGAGAGAAGAGAGACGTGAAGAGAGACGAAATGAGGAGAAGAGAGTAAGAGAGAAGAGACATGTAGAAGTAGTAGAGTGGAAGAGAAGAGAAATATGCAGAATATATGCAAAGATAGGAGAGAAGAGAAGAAGGAAAAAAATCTAAGTGCAGGAACGGCAAACAGCGAAGACAAAGCTAGAGTCTTTAGAAATTAAACACATCGACCTAAAATCAAAAAAATCATAAAAGCTTTTGGGAAATAAAACAAAACTAAAAAACAAAAACAATTATAAAGAAAAAAAAAAAACAAAAAAAAACAGGTGGTTTATCTGAAACTTGTGAAATTCAGATTCTTTAAAAACTCAAAATTTTTTTCAAATCTCCCTCTCATAAGACACCTTCTAAACTTTCCTATCTTCTTATCGGACGGTTCTCTCGTCTCATACCTGATTGACAGATATTAAAAACATCCTTGGCCTTAACATAAACAAAAAAAATTATGTCATTTGGAAAACCTACACATTCACAACGGGATTGCTAAAGGCAGGCCTCAAAGAAAACTGGAGTACTGTCTTAGAACTGCGAGACTTTTTTCCTACTCTCAGTTGCCAACATATATGTATACAAGGGCCTCATCCGCCCTTTGAAATATGGAAGTACTGCTCATCATATATCTAGGGGAGGCTCAGATATTCACCCGGACTTTTGGAATAGATAGGTCGAGGTCAAAGGCAAAAGACTTATTAAAACTGATTCCGGTTTTACTTTCTAGTTTCACTTGAGACCCTCTATACTATTGCGGCGCGGTATGATGGTGCTGAGTTTATCTCTTTTCTATAGGTACCGTAACGGCAAGTATGCTCGAGGGAAACTTTCCACTATCGTGCCACCAACCTCTTAAGGCACGCCCTACGTATAGTCACAAGGATCTAGTGATCGGCTAACATTGAGTTTTGTAAACATGTTAAAGTGAATTAAGCAACTCCAGACTAGTTCGCTGCGGTGAATACTAACTTCTTTCCTGCCACCTCTGTTTAACTGTGGAATTCTCTTCCAATCTTCTGTGTTTCCTACTCAATTTATACTCCCTCACTTTAAAAGGCCCGCGTCTGTGAACTCGAATCTGCGTAATTTTGCGTTAGTTGAAGTTTTTTGTTAATGATTTTAACACCCCCTCCATTGAATAAGAGGGCTATTGCCACGCGTGAGTACAGATAGAGTTGATTAAACTGTAAGAAATATTAATATATATATATAATATAAATATATATATATAAAGATAATTAATATTATCATAAAAGGTAAAAGATTAAGTAAAAATCTCAGATATTAAAATAATAAATATATATTTAAATATATTATATATAAATTAAATATAATTATATATATAAATTAATAAGCATATATATTATATTAATATATATATATAATAATAATAATATAATAGATAATAATTTATGAAAATAAGATATATATTGAATAGATATATATATATAGAATATAGTATATATAATAATATTAATAATATAATTATGAAAATATAATATATATATAATGAATAAAATTTCAATTTTTATTTTTTTATAAAATGATAATTAATCAATTATAATAATAATAAAAGATTTTATAATATATTGTAAATAAGACTCATATTGAAAGCGTTAAAAGATAAAGGACTCGTATAATACCGTACTCTCCATACTTTTGTGCTAAATGAAATACATATAAGAGATAGATAGTTAAATATACTCAGTTACATTGAAAGTTTTCATATACCTCCAGTAATGATGCTGTCGATATATTTATTATTAATACTCATCACTGGGTGAGGTTATAAGAAATAATATAATATAATACTCGGTACTGACGAATATGAAATATTTATAGATAAGAAATATAAAATACCAGAGGTTATTATATATAATATGGGAGTAATAATAATATAAATATAGAACCAGTTGAACTATACTTATACAGTAAATATACTGAGATAATACTATTCATCTGAATTTTCATATAATATATATAATGTTAAGCTAACGTACTTATAAATATAACCAGATAGTAAATGTATACAGTATTTATAGATATTAAACTAGATATAGAGAGATCTAAAAATAGTAGATAGAGATAAAGTAGATAATGTATAAAAGATAAAATACATTAAATTAGAAACAGATATTCTCTGACTTTGCGAGCTTGTCACATTGTTTGTTCCCCAAGAAATTCTGATTAGCGAAATGTATTTATTTTTAGCACATCAAATGGTTAAAACTACGGACAATATACTTAAATTGTTACGTACATAAACACAAATAATCACAGAGCTGAATTAGATTCCACGCGCTATTAATAGAGAAAATTGTTACCAGCTCTTTCCTTTTGGGACTGCGATGGACATTCGAAATAAATATATTTATCCTTCCGCCAACATTTTAAAGAGTATAAAGTACATAAAGGGTGAAGTTACAATCTCGGTGTGATTAATATTATGATAAAATTGAGATTATACCGAGTGGATAAGGATGGTAATGAAAGCTAGAAGAGCCAATGAACTTATCTAATTTACTTATGAAATATTAATAATTTGAAGAGTATATAATAAAATTTTGAAAAACATAATTTTATATATAATACTCTTAATTGTTAATATATATTATATGTTAAAAATTTTATAAGTTAAAATAACTTTTTATAGATTATATTTGTGTATCAGTACCATATCAGAGAGAAAAATCGCATATTGTAGACGGTGTGCTGTAGCAAAAACAGTCCATATTCTAGTTAATTAACTCCACAACGAATATGATTTGTCAATACCAACATGAGACTACGACAATATTATATATCAAGACATATCAAAAAAGTGTAAATCCAAAAACAATAAATATATTCCATATGTATAGTTATAAATAATATACATAAATTATTATAATATGAATAATTCTCGAATATCATGTGCAGTTGTTTACATCTACATTTTAAGAAGTTCGGCAGAATCAGGGGTGGAGAGTGGTTAAGACACAGTCAAACAGTATATATGTCCGAAAAGTACTCAGACTCATTGCATATATTCTAAGAAAGTTACATGTCAAAACCTGTAACAAAAAGATATATAAGCAGACAATATAATTAAATATTTGTTGTCTTAATAAAAGAAAAAGCGCTATATCTAGAATTACGCGTAGCACAAAGACCTGAATCGATTAGTGATGAGTGTATAAGCGTAGAAATTTTAATATATAAATTAGATGCATATATAATATATTTGTAGACTTTTTTAACATTTATTATGAAGAAATAAATATGATATATATAAATAGAATATTTAATATATTGAATAACGGTCAACAGTAGTTAAATATAGTTTAGAACATATTAATATTCAATTTAGATATGACGTAGGCGATATTGTTTTATACTAGTATGTAATAATAGAATAAAAAATAAATATAAATATATTAATATGTATAAGCTATGCTAATTGTCATTATTTAGTTTACATAGGTAGTTTTATAAGAAATAATAGCTCAGCAAAATAGATGACAATAAGGAATAAAAGGCATAAGATACATAGGATAGATTATGAGCTATTAGAAGGTGAAGAAAATTTTTTTGGTAACT
Source organism: Trachelipus rathkii (assembly GCA_015478945.1). Taxonomy (NCBI): domain Eukaryota; kingdom Metazoa; phylum Arthropoda; class Malacostraca; order Isopoda; family Trachelipodidae; genus Trachelipus; species Trachelipus rathkii. The sequence goes on from JABUQX010008572.1 coordinate 23,116, forward strand.
GATATATATTAAGTAAGATGCAGAGAATTAAGGACAAGAAGTGAGAGGGTTGTAAACTCTAGCACCCCTCATGGAAAAGATACTCTTCTCGAAAGAGAAAGGATAAAAAAACGGAAGGACCAAAATATTATGTTTAGCCAGAACGGAAGGCGCTGTGTTTTAAGTGGAGACTATATATGTATGGAAGTAGAAAAAAAGAATAGAGTCGTATAGGAACAGTGAGAATAAATTACTAATTACTAAGTCGGTGAATAATTAAGAACTTCAATAGCAAATATGTTTTAAGTATATTTAGTTTTATATAGTATTCAGGGTAAATTTGATTTGCTTATAAAAGGTAGCAAACATTGAAGCTGTGTGAGCATTTAGTATCATGCTACTCTAGCTGTACTTCTGCTGAATATGGATAGTTATCTCATCCGCTGAACAACTCGCGTGATGCTCAAGTGAATATAGCTCTCGTCAAAGTGGGGAGATTAGCGAACTTTGGCCGGCTGATGAAGAGTCCTCTCGTGCCCTGCAGTGCTGACATCCCTCTCTCGAAAGTGTGAGCTAAAGATTAGTACCACAGAAGGGGGAATCCTCTATATGGATTAGTATATATAATGAGCAGAATAGCGTCTTAGAGGAACAGAGGATATTGACTATGTTTGAATCTACAAATGGAGCCTCTCTGAATACTAGGGTATGGCGTTACTACTATTAATATGACGACATGAGAAAAGGAAGACTATACAAGGTCGAAGCTATGTAAAGTATAGAACTGTATATTTAGTACTATGAGTTTTAGTAGGAAATCAGTCTTAATCGACACATAACTAAGTAGTGGTTAGAATAATATAACTCATAGCAAACTTACCGACGTATCCTAACATCTCTGTGTGAGTATATGCATGACTTTCTCCTTTAAAGAAAAGAGGATGTACAAATAAAAAGAGGTACTCCCATACGAAAAATTCAGTTCCGAACCATACTCTTGGGTTAAACCCTAGCTACAAAAGTAGTTCTAAGGCGTGGTAGCGTTATGTATAACTGAAATTTGAGGAACCAATAAATTAAGGAGGCTAATAGTGATGTGGCCACAAAGTTTGCTTTATTGATTTTTAATCATAAGTCGAGTAATTATTTTTATGGATAATAAATATATAATTGTTTTAATGTTTTTTTATTCCTCTATAGAAGTTGTGGTCTTCTCATGCTCGACGGGATTAGGAATATCATATTAGGAGTGGTGGTAGTTAAATGAAAAAATAGAAGTCTGCCCCCCTTTGCGTTCCCTGACTCGTCTTGTAGATGAATTGTTAAAGGAAGCCGAGGAGACCCTTGAACTCTGTGTGTCCAATCTTGCGATTTAACAATCTATGTGTATATTTACCTTTAGTATTAAATAAAAAAAGAATAAGATGTCGTATTTGGTGCGGAAAAACCTAGATGAATGCGTCTATTTGCCTTGGTGATAATAATCAGATAAAAGTAATAATAATCTGCTCATGTACCAATTATCGCGTCTCTATACACCTCTAGCTTGCTAGCAGCGTTATATAGTACTATATCAGGCTTAACAAGTATAACCTATATGTCATTAAGAAGCAACACTATACTTTTTACCTGAAGACTGAAATAACAGTTTCTGTACTATCTTATACTAAAAAATTTCATAGATAGCACGTCGTATGAATAGAGGTTAGATATGTAAGAAGTAATAGAGAGATATAGAGGATAATCCTTATGTAGTAAAATAAGGGTAATATAAATTGAGAGTAGATAATAATAATTAAAATAGATAGAGAAGATATATATATTTATAAAGATGAGTATTTATATTTGTAAGTATCATGTGAGATAGGATTATAGAGGTTATATGACAATAAATCAATAAAATGTAATGTGAGTTTATAATATATAATGATAAAAATATAGTGAGTTGATATACGAGATTAGAGTAGGTAAATGATAGTGTGATACTATAGATATAAGGTTGTAATAAAGTGCCATTTTTATATATGATCAGATCAGACCCCGTTTAAGCAGAACCCACCTACTTAATATAATTGCTCTTGGCACTAAGCCCATGTATAACATATGTGATATACTAATCAAGATGCCCCTACTCATAAGTTAGGGGTAACAAATATAGTAAATTGTGATAGAATATCAGTAAATATAAGTGAGTACTTAGAGTAAAGCATATTTACTTAAATAGTCAAACCCTTATATCTATTCTCTTACTACTCTCCAACTAATAATGATATTTGATTTCAATTTATTACATACTAAAAAAATATAATGATAGACTAATATTATATATATAATACTCATTAATATAATTACCAAGGTATAATACAATAGCTATAACTCGAATTATCTATCAGTATAATACCTCTAATACCCAGACAAATCTTATTCTCCACCCCATTAGTGACAATAGTTTGGGGAAGTGCCTAAAAGATGAGTGAATAAACGGTATTAGAGACATTTACAACACAATAATACACCGTGTCAAATAGCTTCTATTTTATTGTTTTTGTCTTTTACTTTACATTTAGATTGAGTGCACAGCTTATGGTATAGAGAAACGGAATACTTGAACCATTTTGCGTGACCACGGCATCCTTAAACGTGATTGCATTTCTAACTATGAGAGAATTTTAAGAAACAGTTATGGGTGGGCAGCTTCGGGTTGTTATCAGCCCCATACACGTTCACAAGTGAGAAGCTGGAGCTTGAGATGAAGATGTAGATGGAATAGGTCTCAGGATGAAATTTATTTGATTTTATCGGAAATGAAGGAGTGAAAAGATTAACAATTATGAAATTACTTCCAGCGGTGAGTTATGTGCTTATGACACCTCATGCTCGTAGCAAATAATGATGACGAAAATTTAAGTACAAATAGCAATACTCGATAAGGGTCAGTCATTGTCTATAAATATAATATGTGGTCGCGATAAACGAATTAATGAATGAAGTGGAGCCGCGAGCAGATAATATATATTGCTCAAGGTGATTAAGTATAAGAAAAGTGATATTATAAGAACAGTCATATTTATATAGAATATCATGAAATACACAATATTTTATTAAATAGGGTAAAATAGTAATATCTGACAAAATAATTAAGGATAGCTATTTCAAAGCTTTTATATGTGACGTATTATATAAGACTTAGGATTATATACAAATAGGATATGATGAGTAATTAATTACGAATACTTATGATATGTGTGTAATGTAAAACGTTATAAGATTGATTATATATAATGATCAGATTATTAGTACATGAGATTACTGAAGTATCTTGAAAATGAAACGTCCGGTGATATATAGGTGAATAGTTAGTGGCCTCTCAGCTCGGCCCACTGAATGGTGTCTAATCTACTATTTAGCGGTGAAAATGTAATTGAAGAGTGTTGCGTTACTGATGACTGGCCGCTGCACCACTGGTTACCCTCACATATCCAACTTACTACTTCACCGGTATGACTACGCATACGATTAATTAACTAACATAACTTATCTACTTTAAACTTCAATGACATAGATGAAGAAGCGAATCGAAGTTTCTTATATTGGCAGGGAGACCATTCATCTCACCATAAAAAAAAAGGTTAGCCGCGGTGAATAGTAAGTTTAATCTGATGCGCTTTTAACATTTATCAGCTCATCGAGCCAAAAATATAATTGCCTATATATTCGTGTGTATACTATCTAAAAAATTTTCTTTGAAATATTAAACTTCCATTTCCTTTAACTCTACAAGTAAATTATCGTTTCAGATCAAGTTAAGCTAATTATATTCTAAGTATCATACATTCCCATTACTTTCAGATTCTCGAGTTTAATGAACTAATCGACGTTTCTATGAGATCAAACTAGGTAAATTTTCCATTTATCTCTATCATCATCTGAATACTATGTCTTTCTTGACACTTCCCAAACATTAAGGTTAATACATGTGTTGAAGTCACTTTGTGTGGATAGTCTGTACATTGACAATATACGTAAGCTTTGTGACAGAATATATGGCAAATATAGCGTCGACTACTCCTACTAAGGCTGAATTCATCTTCCATTATGTGCAATTTTTACCTTCTATCCGTGCTTTATACATACTCACATCATATATGATCTGTCTCTCTATTCAGATAACGTTCCCAATTTCATGCTCTTGTTGATGTAAAGCAAATCTCCTTTCTCCTCCTTTCCTATATTAATTGTGGTGTTCACTATGTTCAAAAGGTATCAATGTTTTTATCTCTCCAACTTTATATCCACTTTCTTAATTCTTTCCCACGATATCTTTCTTAAGCTCTCTGACACTTCTAACTTCTAGTGTATCACTAACTTCCTTCACTCTTATACCCGGTTTCATGACTCAACTCCTCCTCTTCTTTTTCTTCTTTCACTCATTTTAATTGCTGCTCCCTCTGTCTCTACTCATCTGACAGTGACCCTCTCGTTTCTTTTACAGTGCTTTTCCATGATTCAAATTTCATTGCCTCGATATATATTCTGTACGTATCACGGTCAATTTCTCCTCCAGTTGTGACATATAGCTGTAGTAAACCCCTGCCAACTTCTTTCGTCGTACTCTAGTTATCTCATACTTCTTTCTTGAAAATAAAACTCAACTTTTTACTTTTATATAATCATCCCTCTACGTATAATAAATACCTCCCAACTTATCCAATATTCATCCTTTGACGGACCTCTAAAATGTATATTACCCAGTAATAACTAACATACATACAATTCTTAGAGACTGTTTAATAAACTAATTATGAAATAGTTGATAATTGCGATAGTCCAAAACTAATACCAGGAGGACATTAAAAAAATTAGGCTGACTCAAAAATTAAAAGGAACTGGGAATTCTGTTCAATTAGAAGGTATGTAGTGAAAATTTTTTTCTATTCTTGCTCAGTAATGCTCCAGTATATTAGTAAAGTCTTTGATATACTGTTCCTAGATATTATGGTAGTACTGTATCCCCATTTTGGGAGGTAGGGTTTCTCGGTACCACCCTCTTTATTTTAGGATTTAGAGTTTGAAGCTAAGGCTAATGATGCTATATTAAACTGTGACCCATCTTTCTGAACTCGCCTAATGACACTCATCTTACTACTGCGTACTGTGACGTGACTGAGTGCCCTATCTCATTTTTCATTATATGGGAAATTATCAACGTTGAGACAAGGTGCTTGAAAAGAATTGAGCCTCTCGCATTCCTCTCACTCACTGCAGTCGCCCTTCTACGTATATATATAACAAGATAGGTGCCTTGTTTCTCTACATTGAATATAGTTATATGTAGAAATAATTGGTTAGGACATACAGGTTCATCTACGTTTATATTAATATTTAAAGGTATTAATAATACCTCCTTCTTTTCAGCTACTACTCTTGTTTTTGTGGAACTCTTGCCTTCTTATTATTATATTTATCCCCGCTATATAATTTCAATCTGTAACCTCGTTTTTAAAGGTGATTGAATGGTTCACCTTGAGATGGTGAAATTTTGACTTGGAAATGAAGTACATAAGCAAATAAGGGTGGGTTTTAACTTATCCATTTATTTTAAAAAGTATTTTCATTATATGTTAAATTAATGTTTTTTTTATTTAATATTTTATATCATTATTTTATTTTGGCCCTCACTCCTTTTGAAAAAGGGCTAATAGGCATTGTCCCTTGTAGAAGATTTAGGTATTAGGTTTATATCATGTTAAAGATATATAAGTCCAAAAGTAATAATAGTAATTAATATCATATCGGTATAAGTTAAGTTAATGTAATATAATATATATTATATTATATATATATAATGCAACAACTATATTGACATAATCAACTAAGAAATAAGAGGTATGAATAGTGAAATAATTTACGTTAAATAAAAACATGAATAAAAAATCTCATATTAAAATAAAATAAACCCATAACCATATCTCCATTATGTAATATTAGAGAAGAGAATATCTATACATCCAGATATATTTAATTAGACTTTAATAATTATAAGGGAATGTCATATTATATTATAACACCTATTTACTACTCATAATTATCCACTAAATTAAATATATTGAAATAAGACCTTGGAACATCGGTATTATGGATACTTAATATAAATAAATATTTTCATAAAAGTCTAGCGTTATATCAATTAATCTATATCTCTTTCGCCATGTATCTCGTACTTAATATAAGGAGCAATATATATTGTTGGCGCATCTAAATTCTCGCTATGCTTTGCACGACGATTGCTGAGATGGCAAGCCCCATTTCCAGACCGCGGAACACTCTATGAATCTCCGTCTCGTAATATCATATGAAACCAACAGAAGCTCTTATATATATTATTATCACAAAACTTAATACAATACTGTTCACAGTTACATACGTTTAGTTGGATAGGTGGAGTCTGCAAAAAGCTTCCTAAACTGAAAAGTCGCACTGTGGATGGAGGTTTGAGATCACGAGCAGCTACAATAGCAGCTGCAAGATTAGAAATGGAGAGATCGCAAAGGAAAATCAGCATACTCTAAGCAAATGACCTATGAGGAATAAACAATTAATAGACGATATTTAATGGAGTGTATAGGAGGGAACCAGTAATTCCCAAGTCTAACAGAGTAAATGAATGGATGAAATGAGATCCCCCTACCCTGACCTCTACACTCAGAATATACAATAATCTATTCATTGCTCAGACTATGAAATCTTAACTCTTACAGTCATGTCTAGTAACTAATGACTCTGAATATGTTTATTCTTGTCTACCTCTCACCTAAATACCATAATAACTGCTCTCTCTCCTTATATATGTGAAGCATGATATATATTTTTCGCTTGAAACAATTAATTCCAGATCTACTTCATTGTCCTGAACATAGATATGAATTACTTTAACTCATTTCATGCCACTTGTTATATGATATGAGTTTAAGACTATCTTATTAAAAGAGTAAAGTGTTATGATAAACGCTCTTCTTTGTATATAAATTACCTATCACTTTAGAAGAATACAAGGAAGACGTTGTGTGGTAGTTGTGTTCGCTGGTGAAGAACACTGAGTATTAATCAGTGTAGTTACTTTTATAACTTTTAAGAAAAAGTCACTTTGTCATACATATCCATCATATAATGCTCATCGTGTGCTCACTTAAGCTTCTTAATAATGTACTGCTTCCTAAAATACATAATCTATACGTCCATATACGGTATCTGAGGATACGAAAACACTCTACCTCTTAAATTCAGTGGATGATCAATCTATCTTAGTGCCATTTAATTGAAATCTCCACTCATCTTTACAGTACTTATCACTCACTCTATCTACTCGGATCTACTACATTCCCTATGGCATTCTCTACTGCAAGAGAACTCTCCCTAAGAACTCTCGATCTGACCAGTAGGATAGTAGACAGAATGCATGGTGTATCGAGCATACCGCTAGTAAAGATATTTATACAGTTATACACTTTAACATATTATTATACATAGCCAACACTATTATTACTGATGTTGTGTTTACTCACCTCTCTATAGGATCAACTCTTTGTGACAATGACTCTCACCTTACTCATATATTAAAGGAAATTTAAGACAAAAAGAAGATAATAACCATATACAGTCCGTTTACATAAACTAACTCTAGAATCCTAGATTCTACCCACTGCGTCTTGAAAGTCTGGAGTACTCGTTCATAACCTGCTCAGTATGTGAGGCAAGAGAAGCTTAATATTTATATACGACATGCGGGCTTTCTCTCGCGAAACTATGTACATTGATGCCCCTCGAAATCATCGTCGATGAATGACGAGAGAAGAGAATTATACACACGGACTAATTGTATTTTCTCACATAGCTTATTTAGAATTCAATTTTATTAGTGCATCATATTATCTACATAGTATCATAAAAATTATATCTCTCTTAAAAAAAGTTTGGTCACTTAGCTCACAAATGAATATAAGTATTGAAAACTCAAATACGAAAGAGAACAAGAATTTCGAGTAAATGCCACCACTCCCTATACTACTCAGAAACATAGATCCAAAAGGATATTAATGTGAAAAGCTCACCAACTCTTGCAGTACCAAAATGATCTGAAGGATTAGATTATTTTAATAAGTCGTTAGTTATTAATTTTCTGTCAACTAATAAATAAGAATATAACCGCAAATTGAGACACCGCAACCTCACCTCACCGACACAAATGAACTCACGACCAACAGATAAAATTATACTGTGACCACAACCAGAGTCATATGAGTACTCCAATAGATAACTAAATAGTAGCCTGTCAACGATAAACCCACACCTTAGTGAATAGTCCGCACAATAACCCTATTAATTACAGAAATATGGAAAAATGTATAACCCAATTCCCGATTCGACTTGTGATACTATTAAAGCCTCAAGTATTAGGAAGTTAATGTGCAAGCTCCTAATGTCTTCTCATGCTGATTGATAAGGTTACTATACTGGACATAGAATTCGCTTTAGTATTATAATATTTCATTTACCATCAGCTAATTATGTTTGAATATTGCTCACCGTTATATGGTAACATAATTGTCTGATAAATAAAAATGACAAGACATTCAAAAATACTTATATTTATTAATTAGGCGTATAAGTATACATAAATGTAAAGTATGTAAAATGAGAAATTTTTGATAAATATAATAATGAGAATAAAACTTCATATAAAAAATTATGTAAATAAAAAGGGAGAGAGAGAAGAAAATCGTAGGCGACTTGTCAAGACATCAATTAATCATGATTTTATAAGCATATCTCAACATGGACTGTAGAGTAGAATATTGTGCAACATTAACTGACAAATAGTGTTAGAGTTAAACTCTCGAGTGCGATTATCATGTATTTCAATTAATTAATGTGTTAAACACGTTTGGTTATGTGGTTACTTGTGAGAAAGCATTTTAAGTTGTGCGCAGAACTCTTCTATGCATATAAATCCAATATTAACTCAATGGTGATCATATTGCCATCGTGGCGAAAACAGAGAAAATTTCACGTTGTTACTTTTATCTAAAGAATATATTAACTTACAAGGTTGGGTGTATAAAAAGTGTAATCCTTATAGAATAACAGGTTTGTAAATCTAACCAGTTTCATTAACGTATATTTCTACCTAAATAATATTATTACGTTATCTTATTCGAAGAATAAAAAGGATGTTTCTAATAATTTGGTTAACACAGCAAATTTAAATTGATGATAAATAGCTCAAAAATAGTAAATCTTTCAGACTATTATTATTTTGTGTTAAAGCTAAGGTGCATTGGATCCTAATGCCTCAGTATAGTATAAGTTCATAAATTCAAAATAATACATTTGAAGATTAGGTTTCATAAAAATGATATATATATTTGCTTTCAAAGTAGAGTCCGATAATACTTGGACAATACTCTACCAAGAAGTCAATTATATGGATATTTACTATTTACTCTATAAATTAAATAATTATGTGGAAGTATCTCAAGTGTGGAGTTTTCATGCGCATACTTAACATTATAATTTAATTGATGTAAAGATCCTTTGGATTGCCTGAACATATAATTGTATCATGGCGAATGAAAAATTTAGGATTTAACGAAAAATATTTTCAACCATAAATACGACAGATATCCGAGTGAGAAAAATGTATATTGTGTTCCTGTCCTAGTGCACAGAGTTTTATATAAATATCATCTCTTTACTCTTGAGTACAAACAAGACATTCATTGTGATAACATCCCCATATCTACCGACAACTCCTATTTCAGCAGAAGATATAATATACTTTCGTTTGATCGGTGCTTAGAATATACTGATTAAACGATTATTACCGAATCCTCAAATGTGAAAAGTGAAAACAATATATCTCTCAATTTTAATAATTATATTATATAAGTAGTATGGAATTCTTCAACCCTGTACTCCAAAATAAGCAAATATGCTTTATTCTATGTGGTACCATTGCGTTAGATCATATCTATAGCCGAGAGTAGATAGATATGAACAAGGCTTATTTATGACTTACTCTAGTTACTAAACTATTAGCTCTCTTCAGATTATTTACGTCTTTTTTTTCATTTATAATGCGAGAATTATAACTTGTCGTAAAGAACTTACATGCATGTTGAACTAGTCTCATATTATAAACAAAAAACATACACTAAAAACTATTTATAAGCCAACATCAATGAGATGTCTAAACGGTACCCTCCAACAATCTGATCATAATAATTGAGCAGGTTACCATCTATAATATGTAGCATTATGCCTAACAACAATCATTAGTACTCCTAGCATATGTAGACAACAACCTCTGCTCGATATTATATGTAATATGTTTATATTATAATATTATTTATTTTTTTTGTTATTTGTAGACTTTAATAAGAGCTATATATAGATTCTCCCCTCCTCAAAGAAAAAGATAGAAATATCTGAAAAGAATGTTCATTGTCGTAAATAGACTTTACATATACTTCTTATAAATAGATTTCTAATTTATTTCAGTACTTAATTGATAATCATATATTCAATAATGTAGTCAATAATTGAAAGCAATTTAAGTTGACAATATGTATAAAGATATTAGTTAATTGGAATCATTTTTTTAGTCGATATGAGTACCTAAGAGAATACAGGGAGTGTTAAAGCCAGCGAAAGGGTTTTGTGCAGAGTCCGCGGTTAAAATAGGAAGAATGTAAAGCTAAAAGGAGGAGTGTTGATTTTGTGTTATTTAGAATTATTTTTTTTATGTCTTTGGAGGAGGGTAGGGGTTTAGACCTATGCTAGTGGTTTTTCTTATCTATTTTAGTTATGTAGTATATAAAATATTATTTATTCCGAGGTAGAGGTTAAACCATTATATATCACCAATTTTAGACAAATTATCTGTAATGTTAGTAATAAAGAAAAGTAAATGCTATTAGAAACAAGTAATTGTAAACTATAAACCTTCTTATTACAGACGCTATAAATTATATACAACTTACATAAAATATAAATATGGTATAAACACACAGAGCTATTTCTAATAAGCCCTGCAAATGTGGTGAGCCAAAGTAGCAGCGAGCTGAAAGCCCGAATCGGGTGTTATAGGTTCCTTAGATCTAAGTAGATATACCACGCGTGTTTGGAGCCGGTTGACTATGAGAAAGCGGTGCGTGAATAGTAGATGAAGGTTCCTCCGGTGTTGAGTAGGACAGGTTACTGGAAGCACAGAGTGACAATATTTCATGTACATGGTAATATAGAGCAAATAATTATAGAAAATGAGACGAATGTGTATGCCTCCTTGAGTAAAAACTCTTCAAAAAGCTGAAGCGTGAGCGAAAAATATTTCACTATGGAATTAAGATCATCTAAAGTTTCTAAAAGAAAATTAATAACTTCCTATTTATTAAAACTATTTTACAATAATATAATATTATAGTGTATCTAAAAATAAGACCCATTATACTATTTAGTTGTTATTTCGAAACAATAGGATATTAAAATATATATCTATAACTGAGGTAATTTTTGCTTTATACTCATCATAATAAAATATTCTGACATAATATATTATCTATATAATATATATATAATTATCTAATCTTATATTGACTGTAAGGACACATACAGTAGTTTTGCAAATAAATAATATAATAATAATGAATATTTTATATTGTCAAATTTAGTTGCAATATAATTTAAAATTTAGTCAAAATTAGTCTAAATTTTAATTTTATTTTACGTTTGGAAAATTCAAAAAAATTCTCATAAAAATTCTAATTTTAATTAAAATTTAATATTAATTATATAATAATTTTAAATTTAAATATAGAGAATAATACAATTATGCAATAGAGAGTGTAGAATATATAATATATATAATACTAATAATATATAATGTAATAAGAGATTTCATGTTATTCATATAATACATATTACTTGATAGTAAAATATTACAAAACTGAAATACACTATCCACCGCGATTCTCTACCTCCAAGTGGATAAACATAAAAAACATACATATAACGGGCATATTCCGCTGCGGGATACCGAAATGAGGTGAGGGTCCATATAAGGAAAAATTATAAATTGTTACATGCGTTCATCACTATTGAGATCACGTAACTATGGTAAAAAAACAACGCAATGCGGGCTAGGATATCAAACACTAAGAAATACTATATCCATTCTAACTCTCAGCGTAACATATTTTTTACAAAAAAATCAGCATAAATTATCATTATGTAAAAGCTAATAACTTCTATTATAAAATTCCCTATTATTAAATTCATAAACATTTAAAGAATATAATTCACTTAAAGTTAAATATCAAAAGTTTATACTTTGTGAATAATATCTCTCTAAATTCGAACTCCATAATTAATAATAATTAATTACTGAACCTTTTTTGTCTATGATGAATTAAAGTAATAAAAAACTTAATATCCAACATATATATTTATGCACTCCAGTCACTAACTTTCGGGTACCAACGACAGCAAGCCTTTGATAACAAATACACATCTCAGGAAAAACAACAGAGAGAAATATAATATGTCATGAACTCCCTCTCATCGCAAATTAATTAAGAACACACATACTACGCGCAGCCCAGAATACTCTAATGTAGTCTTTGTGCCTATTACTAGATAAACTAATATGAAGAGGCTTGCAGAATACTTCAATGAAAAAAGAACATTCAAGATAATTTACATTCAAAATATAAGAGGTTTCTAACTAATGTTAAAGAATTAACATATAATAGGAGGCTCATCACCAATTTGGTATCTCACAAAAAGTGATATATAATTAAAAAAAATAATAAAATATATATATACATATATTAATCAAATACTTAAATAACTAATTACTATATATACCTATATACTCTCAAATATATACTATAATGAGAAACAATACTTATATACGCTGATACTGTACGTAAAAACAACAAATATTAATAAAATAAAATAAAACATATAAATAAATTAATATTAAAATATAACTAATAATAATTCATGATATATAAATAAACATTAATGAATATATATTAAAATACTTATACAAGCTTAAAATTACTATAATTAAATAATAGAAATAAAATCTCCAAAAATATATATACAAATTATATAATATTAAAAAATTACATATCATAATCCAATATAAATTATTATTAAAACACATAATAAAAAAAAATAACCGAATTTTTCATTTACAAGTAAGAAATTTAAAATTGGAAATATTAATACTTATGTCTATTACAAATAATATAGAATTTAAGTAAATTTAATAAATAATATCAATAATAAGCAAGTATATGAAATTTAATATAGAAATATTAAATTAATAATAATAAGAATATATAAAATATAAAGAAAATAAAATATATAATAGAAAAAACTATATACAAAAGTATAAATATAAATATATAAAGAATTAGTATAGTTAATATATATATAGAGAGAAAGAGAAGATGAAATAAAGAAAATAGAGAAAGAAGAGAAGAGATGAAAAGAACAAATGAGAAAGAATGAAGAGTAAAGAAGAAAAGAGATGAGGAATAATAAATAAAAGAATAATAAATAAGAAAAGGAGAGAAGAACACGAAAATCAGTTTAATGTAAATAAGATAAAATTAAATCATAAGACTACTAAAGATATGAGAAAATTAACAAATGCAAAAATTTTTACACTATAAATCTACATAGTGATAAATAATAATATAAAAACGATCACTAACATAATCGTATTAATAAATGATAATATGCAAATAATGATAAGAAAAAAAATTATAAATGATAAGAAGTAGAAAATGAAATAAAAAAGAAAAAACTCAAATAAATTAATACAAAAATAAATAATATATTGATGGGCTTTAATAGATGTATTTCATTGATACTAACATAACCAAAGTATATAAATATAAGAAGTATGGAAGGAAGCAAACAATAATAATCTTGTACAATTGTATTAATAATCACTATAGAGCAACAAAACAAAGAAAAAGGAGTTAAAAAGCACCTATCACCCCCAAAAAAAGTATTAATAAAAGTCGATAATAGAAATATTAATGATAGTAAAAGAATGAATTATAGATATGAAAACAATTGCTAAGTACTCTAAAACCTAAAATGTATAAAAATCCTCTTAGTATAGACTGAAATGCATGGGTAGCATTTGAGACGTAATAGATCAGAGCTGTTATTTTAAGAAAGATACTCATTATTGACACAGTCAAAAGGTACGACCAGGTGCTAAGCAGACCCGACGCAACATTATATATACCTACTTTGATATTGCTTTTGCGGTTAGATAAAACTCTCAACTGGAAACACCCACACAATCGGAGAATTACATTTTGCTCCTAGAAATACAATACCTCAATTAACTTCTTCTGTGAAGAGAAATGCTCTAACTTTAAGAAAATTCAAGAAGAAATCTATAGACTCTTGTAGAAGGCCCAACATCGTGATAAGAAGAAAGGTGCTAATTTACCATATTGCAAAGGTGGTAGCGCAAAGTAAATACTACTATCACTGTAAGGTCATATTAACTCAAGGACTAGCTCGAAATCATTTCGCCGAAAAGAGAGAAAAAAGTTTTTCTAAAGAGAATGCTCCTTAGGGATATCTCCAAGTGCTAGTTTTAGTCTGTTCATCGGAGCTTATATAATTTAACAGAAGATGCTGGTCCCCTAAACGTGACAGGACTGAGGAACATGTACCCCCTATTCAGTGAGGAGGATGTGAGAATGAGTAGTAGGAAAATAGAACTTGATAAATGGTAACACTCTATAAGAAGAATAAGGACTATGACATTTGAAAGTGAAAGGTTAAAATAAAAGTATGATAGTAGAGTAGACAGGATTTATAATGGTATATATTATAGATTTATTAGTAGTATTTACAGTGTATAAGATAGTAATTATATGTTAGTTATTAAATATTTACTATAAAAATAAGATAATATAATTAAGATATATTAAGTTTAATAGTATATTTTTAATATTGTTATTTTTATATTCAATAGGTCTGAGTTTAATAAAAGCTAATATAATCTATATATAATATGGCATTATTACTTATATATAATTTCGTACTAATTTATATAGGCATTTGGTCCCAATCTTTGGCACCACTTAATATTAATTATTAAATTTAAATCAAAGCAATTTATTCCCCGAGTTATGAGTATACGTAGTGAACATAATTAAATATATGACAAGGCCCCGTTGCCTAAGTGATATGCGTGATTAATATATATATTGATCACAAGAGCGACAAAAAGGTCGTTTCATTAAGGTACCTCAATCGTGTGCCTTCATAAGTAAGTATGAGTTACAAGATATATGGAGTCGACTAATTATTGCGTGATCATTGAACAGCTCTGCTTAATCAAATGTAGATTATGAGAAACATCCTTCAATCATCCTCATTTATTCAATAAAGTAGAGAGAGAAAAATGGAAAAGGTTATTGCGGGATGTGCCGTATTAAATGAAAGGTTATGACGGACGCCATTTAGGCATCTTGCATAGGCTGATAGTACTGCTAAGATTCCTAGGTGCGGAAATGTTCCGTGCAAAACTGGCCAGCGGCGAGCCTTAGGCGCATGGAGTGCGCGGCTGCGAAACGTGGGTAGCAATCTCAAATAGAAGTCAAAAAATTAATAGCGTGCATAAATAATACATATAGCTATCAGTTACTCCCAGCCTAGATATAATAATATTAAAGGGCTATTGAGTATATTAATATATATATAAACTACAGTGGGAATATATATATATTAATGAGGTGGATATCGAGGTAGTATATACGAGAGGAGCGTAGAGGGCATAGTAGGAACACTGATTAACCGGCATATTAATATATTAGAATACGGCTAATGTATACGATACGCCTAATATTAGTACTTAGCAGGTAAACTCAATTATCCTGATGTTACTACACTTAATAGGATACTCAGGAAGGATAGAGTAAAAGTAATAAATATAAGGAATATAAGTGTGCTAACTCGATATAAAATACGTGTGCAGATAATAGAAGAAACGTAGAATAATGAAGTAATATTAATTATATTTATAATTTATAATTATTAATGGAGTTCAACTTGACTAATAATGTCATTAATGATAAAAGAAAATGTATCATGATTAGATAAATTAATATATTAAAAATTAAACAATTGCTATGAGGTATCAGAGAGAGAGATTAAATCGCAATGATATATCGTAAAACAAACTATATATTATATGTATAATATATACTACTTATGAGAATATATACAAAATAATGACATCTCATCTCAATAACCTACCTGTACTACATATCTAGTACTTTAATCCTACAATGAGCTCAAATTAAATCCAATAATATTAATTAAGCAAATAATAAATATATAACTAAATATATAGTGAAATTCACTATTATAAATATCTAACTATAAAAACCAAAAACGTAGCTGAATATAGCGTACTATATATAGTATGATCTCTGTCAGGACTCGATGGCGTATACCTTATACTTTTGGCAGAATTGATATATTGGAGAAAAATAAAGTGATCAAATATGAAGTTATTATAAGGTTAAAGATAGGCTATCAAAAAATGAAAATAAAACGAATGGCAATGCTGGCAATAGGCTTTTTACTGTAACTCGTTGCACTCAGAGCCTACAGTATGCAAATTAATGGAAGTTTCACATATACTACAGAATATAATGCCAACAATAATAATATAAAAATTCAATATATCGCTAAAGATAAAAATATATTACCCACCTATACTTGCTCATGCAGCCAGCTGACGGCTAGTGAGGATGGCTAATATGGAAAAGACTTAGGTTAGAAAAATAATATAAAAAAGATAACATATACGAAGTTGGAATTCAGAATTCAGTAGTATTGTCATCATTTTACTTCTTATAAATATAAATTTAAACTTATTACTATAATTCAGAAATTATAAAATATAATTATAAACTATATATATAAATTATAGTAATTAGTATAAGTTTATAAATTCACCAAAAACTTACAAATAATATAGTACAAAAAACTCAAGTATATAAATATCTCTATTATTATTAAATTGTGAATAGTAAATCTAATCGAAATAAAATTTACGACGTGCTATAAACTAATACTAATGAAGGCCATTTGTAAATCAAATAAGTAATAAATTAATTAATATGCCTAACAGTAATACTACGAAAAATATTTAGTTAATTATACCAAGTAAATTTTTGGAGGGATAATTTATTTTTTAATATAAAACTAAAATGTAAATATATATATTTGATGATTAATTCTTTATATATTTATTCTTAGATTATAATTTATAAATTTATTTTATATGGCAAAGATAATAATATGATAAAATAAGTTATATATTTAGTTAGTGTCCGTTCACAGTTTCCATATACAGACAAACATGATTAGGGAAACAAACGAGTTATAAAGAAAAAAAATGGTATATTGATATAAAAAAATTAAAAGAAAATACAAATATAATATATACCAGTAATAATAATATAAAATTAAAAGATATAAGATAAATAAGAATATAAGAATATAAAAAAATAAAAAAAAATTATTATTTGCCGATAAAATATATTTATTTATGGATTCTGCAATAAGTTGAATCGAAATAGAATATATATAATATAATATCATATATATATAATATATATATAATTATAATATATTAAATATAATATAAAATTATAATATATATTATATATATAAATTATATATAAATATAAAGTTATAAATAGTATATATTATAAAAAGCTATGTAATAAAATATATTCATTAATAACTATAATATTATAATTTAAATATATTAAACAATATATTAATTTATAATAAATATTATATAATAATATATTAATTATATATTTAAATATAAAATATTAATATAATTAAAATAATAATATATAGAATATATTATATATATAATATATATATATAGAATATATATATATATAAATAATATAAATTATTAATAATAATATATATAATTTATATATTATTTAATTTATAAAATATAATAGTAATATATATATATAAATATATTATATATATATATATATAAATATAATTAAAATATATAATAATATATTATATTATATATATAAAATATAATATAAATAATATAATACGATAATTAAATAATATTAAATAATATAATATAAGTATAATATATTATAATATATAAAGTTTGTATTTTGTGCATAAATATTATATTTTATGTTATATATAAAATAAAATAATAAATAATATTTATATATATATGATTATCTTTATATTATATTAATATAAAATCTATATATCAACCAATATGTTAATTATAAAAGTGCTATAATAGTTGAATTTAAAGTTATAAATGATAGATGTTTTTAGAACGATAAATTACAGGAAAGTGAAGCGCTCTTAATATAAGAATAAACTTTATCCCTCTAATAAGGATAAATTAAAATAAGATGTAATAATATTTCATAGTATTCGTTAATTATATATATATCATACTCAGTAATTATTCTGAATACCACATTATTCGATTCTAATGATTTGTAACACCGATCAAACCATAACTAGAGGAAAGAGCTCCATCTTCATTACTCTGCAAAAAACATAATAAACAGACTACAAAACAATTGCTCTGAAGCTAGAGGCTAAATAAATAATGTAAATAAGAAGTTATATTAATGTAGATCATATTAATATTAGGTAATTATAATGAGTCTTATTTTATAATATATGATATATATAATAAATATATATAAATATATTATAATATATATATAATATATATATATATATATGATAATAATATTAAACATTTTTATAATAATATATATGATATTGTACATTATCAGCTTATATATAATGGATAATCAGTAAAAAAGCCTTAGTTGAAGAGTTTGTGTGCTTACCGAGGATTTATATATGACATTGTGGCTTTTTGGGATGACAAGATGAAGATTATATCAATAAGGGCTGTATAACGCTCATCGGTTAGAGCAGTGGTTTCAAAACTGGTCATAACATTATTACCGGGCACCACGTTGAGAGGCTGTGTTAGATAGCTGAAATACCAGTGATACGTTACATCTGACTATAAAGTGTCGTGATTGTCGAAAAACTAGCACGTACGTCACAATTTTCGTGTTTTTTAGATGTAGTGACTTTGTTTATTCATAATAATAAAGTATTATTTATAGAATATAATAATGGTACGGTGAGTCCTATTTGTCTTGAGTTATCACCATAATCTTTCATAAATCAAATAATGATATTTCCTTTTAAATATATTAGTCTCTATAAACATAACGTAGTATGTTTGGAATTTCTTGAATGTGATATTATACTTTCTAAATACGAAATAGGTAAGAGAAACCGGTCTCTAGTCGAGCCATCACATCAAGCATTATAGTCTTAATTGATAAATTTAAATAATTGAACATATAGGAGATCTAAAATGAGTATTTTCAACTACAATATAGTTATCAATTATTCTACACCTAATTTTTAAAAGATATGTATTATATATAGATCATCTTACGGATATTTAATATTGTGTACATGGATTAAACTCAGGAAAACTTCCATATATGAATAATATTAACCCGAGAGATTCAATTATAAAACAACTTTTATTAAAGTATAATAAGATGAAACTAAATATGCCCTCTTAAACTTCTATATATATACTAAAAATACAAAGAAAGAAGATACTAGAAGACATATATCAAAAAGGGAACTACTAACAGATGTGAAAAAAATATAGGATAAGTAGGCCTCTAAGTTATCTATTGTCATCTCACTATATATATATATAAAAATAATAAAAAATATAAAAAAAAAAAAAGTGTATTAATTATATAAATAAATTTGGTATCATATATATACTTTAATTTAATAAATTAAAAACATTTTATTTCTAAAAATGATATGATGAAAGGAATAATGGAATGACATAGAATCATAATAATTATTTTGTTCTTGCGGGATTTCAGCCACATGAAAAAAGATATAGAGGAACACACTGGATCTAGAGGAAAGAAATATAGGAGTATATACTAGAGGAGAGAGAATAAAACTCAATTAAAGATATGTGTGAGAGTACCTGGTGTTGATAAATGAAATGACAAGGTGAAAAGTTTAGTGAGTGAATTGATAGCGAGCATTCGTGATTATATTAGGGAGAGGAAAAATGAGTTCTCTTGACTATACAAGATGAAACGGGGGTTCAAAGCAGGGGGAGTTGCGTGGTATACTCCGTCTCCTCCTGTTTTATTTATATAGTTAGCTTTAAACAAACTACTCTATGGACTAAACGGATTGGAAGGGCACGATTACAGCGATTAAACACTCTCGCTCAAAATACTCTATAAAACAAAAGACAAGAAATAAATTTAAGGATAAAAGAGAACTATGATTTACTAAGATGATTAATAGAAAAAGGATTTTTGGGCAACGCCACCACCGAACATAAAGTAAGCCTTTTTGGAAGAGGAGAACTAAAGGAAAAAAGAGGAGAGAGATAGATCACTGGAGAGGGAACATCGAGATATCCGTGTTTGAAAATAATAAGAAGTGTTTCGATGGTTTGATTTTGTCCTTGAAACACAAATATTATATGTAAAGAGGAAAAACTAAGTGGTTATACGTGCTCTAGCAATATATATATGTGAAAGAGATCACGAGAAATGGTATATGATAGAAAAAGGACTCTCTTTAAATAACTATCTAGATGACAGGCGAAGAGGATAACGTCAGGAGATATGGAAAACAGATAGAAAGAGATTATAATTTCATAATGCTATACTCTAGTGACCATGGATAAGTATATCTGACAATAAGAATAAGCGGAAAAGAGATAGAGGAGGAGTATATGGTAATTATACTCCTGAGTAGAAGGATATCAAAGTACTGAGATTATATATAGTTGATACCTTTTATCTTAATTATGCCTTGTAATCTGATTAAATAATAGGATAGATTTCCAAATTATGGATAATAAAAGATAATAGAAGTACACTATAGTGAGATCCGAAGGGATCAATTAGTGGCGATATCACAAAGCAGTGGAAGGATTGGGTAAATAGTAATACTATATTTTTTACAAGTGAGAAGATTATTGTAAATTGATCGTCCCGATAATTGTAAGATATTAGGTAACTGAGGTAGAGTTAGAGAATGGACATCAAATTCAAATCAAGTTATCGAGCTTTTTGCAGAAAGGGGACTCGAAGCAGAAGTAGAAGATGATGATAGGAGAAAAAGATAGGAATGGAACAATAGCACCTCAAAGGAGAGGAGGAGAAGAAAGAGGACAGTTAAAGAGATTAAAGATTGAGAGGAAGAGAGAGAGAAGAAGAAGATAATGAATAAGAGAAGAAGGAGAGAACAAAGAAGAAGAGTAATGAGATAAAGAGAAGAAAAGATTGACGAGATATTATGGTAGAGAGAACTGTGAAGGCAGAATAGTGATGTATGTAGAAGGAGAATAGATATTGAGACTATGAAATGGAGATAGTTAGGAAGAAATAAATGAATAGTCGGCATAGGCTCGATACTTAAGGTAAGGAGTATATCAAAAAAACAACAACCTGTTTCTCGGCAATCGGTGAGTTGTATGATCGGTGAACTGATGGAAATAAAGAGGTGGGAAATAAATAAGTATAATGTATATAAAAGTAAACAGTATTCATATTAAGTATGTAACACTAATATGGCCTTATTTTGAGCATAAAGATATCTACAATGTTATCTCAGATGATTAAATTACCTAAGTGGAGTAGCTACGACAACTATATTTATACTCAGATATAAAGAGTATATTTCTCCGTTAAAAGTGGCAAATTACGTCAGAGTTATAAAGAATAAGAATAATATAGATAATAATAATCACCGGAGTATATATATACCTATATATGAGAAACTCATGCGTATACTCTAATAATATTTTACCCCATACTGGTAAGATGTACGTATAAATCATAGCGAATTTGCGCGTAAAATATATAAAATGCCTCAGATAAATTATAACGATATATGTTAAGTGCTCGTAAAATAGAACACATTAACGCACTACTCTTTATCTCGATACGTCACTGTATATGACTCTCACTTTAAATAATCAACAAACCCACATAATTACTACTTATAGTTATAGGTGGTTATCTATTTTCTAGTTATATTCCAAATTTTGATTATAATTGAATTTTATTATATATGATTTATATTACTACATATTTAACTAATTAAAATCTAATTAATAATTGATTTATTTAAGTATTATGAATAATAATAAATATATTGTTACGTTTTTTTATGTTATGTTATAGGTAATTTTTTATGATTAAATAAATGTTAACTTTATAATATTTTACAAACTGAGTTTATATATATATATATATATATTATATTATTTATAGACAGATATAGTATCTCTATTATGTTATTTTGGCGTTGATTGGATAGCAATATTACAATTTGAAGCATCATAATTGAACGTAGGATAGAGCTTAATTCCCCATTCCACAGACTTACCCAAAACCCTGACCCAGAGAGCCGTAATTATATTCCCTTTTCAATACTAGCCTTCTATGGTGTAAGATGTGCCCAAAGATGATAATCTATGGGTGGGAATAGTCTACCTCCCAAGAAGAATTACAGAGTTGGAAGGCATAATAAAGTGCATCACGATATGACTAGTTTGCTTTAGAAACTCGTAAATGTAGTATGAATTTATAATTAGATCATTAAAGAGATGCTATTAAAGAGAGATAGATTGACCTCAAATAGCATAGGTATCGATAGTTGTACCAGTGAAGTATAATTCATAAAAGGGTGCATACCCAAGTGTAAGGAGGAAGAATATTAAGGTCTGCACCGAGTGTGAGCGAGTTTGTAAGTAATACAACTAAATTGTTATAATTAGTTAAACATAAAAATAATTTGTTATGAACATAACAAATTACATTATACTTATCTATATTGAAAGTAATTGAATATAAAAAATATTATATTTTCTTAATAACAATTTAATTGAACTTTTTGGTTTCAATCTGTAGATATTTGAACAGAAAAATATATAGTGACATATATTTTTATTTATATTATATATTTCTAGGTAGTTACTATTGGTATATGAGTCGAAATAAATATTTAATAGATGGAACAATGTATTACTCATTGCTAGTGTTTTTGATATAAATAAGCAAATTCAATTCTCCTAATTATTCTCTCTCAAAAATATAAATATAATGCCAGCCGATTTAATAGTAGAATTATGAAAGTTAGAGATAGTGTGTAATATGCAATAATAGCCTCAACCCTGAAGGTATTTGTTGATCCATATTTTGCTTATGTTATTTTTTGAGAATGTTTATTTTAACTCTCGTATTAAATGTAGTTGTTACAAAGTATAAGGTGATTGTCTGTTTCATCTTAGCATTTCACATAGACAGACTAAAAACGATCAGGTTAATAATTCGAAAAGAAGGACATACTTTTTATGAAAAAGGTTATGATGATACTCAATATATAAAATTCTATATTTTAGGTCGTTCGTCCAAAAAGTAACGGAGTACAACTAATGGGATATGAACATGTTGCGGAAAAACATGAGTGACACACATTATATCATGTCACTAGTAGTTATAAAAGAGGGTGGTGGGCTTGTCCCACAAATTCCACTTACAACCCACATTCCATGGGTGGTCTCGCTCTCTTGGTTCCTACACCAGTATATTAACTATGGCAGCTTGATCGATTACTGTGTATAATTCTATTTCTCATTGCTATGTTAAAGTGTATATCGGGTACTCTGTATTTATCCTTGATTATGATTCTTAACAATTGTCATAACACATCGCGTGTATCAGTCCGTAATCCCTGTCCAGCCAGATCATCCACAAGACAATACAATCTCAAATTTTATTTGCTTTCTCGCTATTTGAAATGCAATGTATAAGATAGTTACAAGGATTTATAGAAGGAAAAGTTATAATTTAATTTATTTCTCATCATAAACGAAATATTATCTACGTATTATATAATTAGAAGGTATAAAGTACTTGATATTAAATAATGATTTACCACTAATATTTTCAATTAAATAGAGTATATAAAAATTATAGTCAGGTATTATATATAGTTATATCATGATAGTATTATATAATTCACCATTTATAATAATTCACTGAATGAACCTAACAACGTTGTTATCTCTTTTAAATAAATAACATAATTAAAATATTATTACTCTCACTAGAAATATCACCTCCAGATATATTTACTTTTACTCACATTCTTTTAGCATAATAACCTATTTTTATGAGTTATATAGTCAATAATAGTAATAACATTCGAATACCTTTATAACAACTTATATCTAAAAATACTACAATAATAGTTATCTATTAATAGTCTATATTAATTAGACAGTTAATATTGAAATGTTAATCATCATAAGTTTTAACAGGTTATAGGAATTTTTTAATTTGATCTAAAATGAGTTGATGATAAATAATATTATAATATATCAAAGGAAGAAATATTATAATAATTAAAGGTTTTTTTTTTTTAGTAAAGGGAAATTATTAGTAAAAATAAATGTTGCTGAAATTATTATTATAAGTATATAGAGAGAAATTTTATTAATGAATACGAAACACTTGCTTTATATCATAATTATAACATGAATATTGTGCAACAAATTAAACAAACATTTTCTAGAATATTTAATGGTTTTCTATACTTTAATTCCTATATGATAATTATATTAAATTTAATTGAAATTAAAAAGATGGAACTCTGATGATTAAGACAGTCTCGATATTAATATATATTATCTAATAAGTGGAGTGAGTTATGACACTAATTAATTTAATATTAGTATGAATATTATGATTATAATAAAATTTTATAAAATATAATAGACGTATAATGCCAAATATAAACACTAGTAAGTATAGGGATTGCTAATATATTATAACAGAATACATATTAATTATAATTAATATATATATTAATATAATAATATATAATAATAATATAATATTAATTGATTATTAATAATATAATATAATAATACATAACATAAAAATATAAATATTGTAAAAGAGTATCTAAACAGTATATAAGAATATTAATACATTATAATAAATTATATATATATATATTAATATTATATTATAATAATATATATTATATATATATATAAGATTAATAATTATAATATAATAATAATATACTCATATAATAATATTATATATTAATATTTAATATAATTATTATAAAATATTATAATTATATATATATAATATTAATATATATATTAATATATATAATAATTACTTAATTGAAGTATTATATAAATTATAATAATATATAATATATTATTAGTTATAATTATTAATATAAATTAATATATATAGTCTATTAGAATTAATTAATGCAAAAGAGCAATGATACAAACATTATTAATAAAAAGAGCATATAAACCTATGAAAAATAGTACATAAACATTAAAAATTGAGTATTTTAAATAGTAAATATATAATAATATATAATAGAATATACCCTAATAATATATATAATATATAATACATTATATTTTATAATATAATTATTTGTATTATAATATAATATTTATTAAAAGTGTTCAAATAGACTTATTATTATATATCGCAATAGTTATTAGAACTATAAACTATACTATAATGCTAAATAATATAATATTAATAAATTTTTTACATAAAAACTATAATGAAGATAGATAGAGAGAAGATATAATATATAAAATGATAAGAACGATATAATATATATATAGTAGATAGATATGATAGATTAAGATTGTATAGATTATATATATAAATAATATAGAGTATATAGTGTAGAATATGAATAACATAGTATATATGACATGATTAATAATTTAATAAGAGATATATATTATAGATATAGTAATACTGAAGAAGGAAAAGTATTAAGATATAGAATGAGACATAGAGATATTGAGATAGATATTAAAAGAGAAGAAGATATCAGTATATTTAAAATTTGTTGGCCGTCGTAAGAAGACTGAAGAATATATATATATATAATATATATATATATATATATATTATTTAATATAATAATATATATATTAAATATATTAAATATAATAATAAAGTATAAATATATAATACTGTAATATTAATAGTAATAAATTAAACCTATATATATATAATATATAATTATAATATTATTAAGATAGATAAGTATATAGATATAGTGAGATAGTACCTTTTAGTATTATAGTAAGTATATATATATATTGAAATAGATATATATATATAGGTGGTAGATTAGATTGAAGATATATAGATATATATATTAATAGTTTCTTGTGAATATCCTCCATTCTGACCTCACTTGAAAGATATGGAATTAGCAGACGAGGGGAGAATTAGGGTGTGTATAACTAGAATGTCTAGTGATAAAGAAGATTAAGATTAAGTTTAAGAATAGTGAAAGATATGACGGTAAGAGTACGAGATAAAGGAAAAAAGTCACCCAGCCCGCAGTAATAAAGCTAATTTATCTACCTTCTATAGAAATTTCACTTTAATAGTTTGTACCAAAAGTACTAAGATTAAAGTGATACAACAGATTAATTAATAAAAAAAACATTCCCTTGACCCTATAAGGTATAGTGACTATTCAGTATAAAGATAATTACGAAATCGGACTCCTTGATCGCGTATGTGTCTGTGATATAATTCCTTCGTCTCGTTAACTCGTATGGAAGTTCTAGACCCGAAGTTATTGAGTGTCTCAGTTCTCTGCCGTCTCAAAACCAACTAATACTTAGCCTACTAAACACCATAGTCAACCCGCCAAATATACAACATGGTATTCTCTTCAAAAAATATCCATCTCTACTACTTCAACAATGTCTACTGCTCAAAGCAGCGTGTTAATAGCTCAACATTAAACAACCTTAGTAGGTACCTCTAGTCATTCCCAGTGAGTACCATCGCCATATGTCTAGCATGACTCAGATTATATCATATCATGACACATATGCTTGCTTCTTCCTTGGGTGCTCTGAGCATGTACACAACAACCGAGGCTACTGCATAGACACTTATATAAAGACAAACACGAGACAACACTCCATCACTAATGTCTATATATATACTACACAGAGCGAGTGCTAAATGAAACCAAACAGAAAAAACATTAACATAAATAACATAACAAAAACACTAGTTACTACAAAAATTACAAATATATCAGAATAAATATAATCTCTGCTTCTCCTACCGGCCTTGCGCCATTGCACACGAAATCTACGATACATGCCATAATGAACAGAACTGTGGTCAACCAGAAAAGTAATCATTAGACCATTTTAAACATAATTCAAAATAATGTACAACCATAGTCGTCATCCGCTACACGCCCACATTAAAGAATGTTCAAGCATGGCTGAACGACAACGTGCAACGAAGATCTTTACAATCATAGATCTATACCTCTTAATATTCGTCACACCATAGTTTGACAAGACTGACAGTAAGCTACTATTTTCATTATCAGTTAAATCATTGAACATTCTCAAAGTAGTGTCACAGTGATATACACCCTATCTATAGAATCTATAAAAACGGAAATGTAGGCTTTAAGACACCACACAATTTGATGAAAGGTTGGTTGCTACTGAAGCTAGAACCATTGTACTTAATCTCTCTCTCTTTCACTTAATTCTATTTCAGTTTATATAATTATAAATAAAAAGTGAAAAAGATATTAATCTCCTATATTCGGTTAATCAAAATAACTTCTTGCGTTAACTGTTCATGTATGATATATATGTACATATAACGGATTACTTATCCACCAATAATATATATTTAACTAAATGTCATTAAAACTATGCATTCAATAAAAAAGATCACCAGTATCCTATCGTATCTATAGTTAAGATCCCTCAAGAGTATAAATACTCAATTTAATAGCAATTAGTGCGCACTTTATATGTAGAGTAATATAGATGATCTTAGTTCAAATCATTATTTTGATTATGACTAACTTCGAATAATATAGATAATACAGATATTAATATGAAAGACAAAAAGAGATAATAAATTGGGAACTTATAGAATCTTATCGAATATGTATATCTCAAGTCCCAAAATATACAGTATATTATGCACCTACATCTAGTAGGATAAACACATGCTGTGACATATATTCTGTTCTCAAAGTCAATGTAGATATCTAAAAATATAAAAATAATAACTATCTAGGAGTGCTAGGCTAAAACCAGCACTATATACTCTCTATCTATTTAGACTACGTAGTACCTATAGCTTTTAATGTGTTTATACTTATAAATCCTCCAGTGATGATACTCTCGTAATATCATAATCTAACTCAACAAATATAATAAAAATAAATAACTGGTGGCGTCTAACCTTTAATATAAAATATTCTATTAATACTATATTATATATCTATTACTATCTATCTATTCTATCTATACAGAGAATATATTTCTATAGATCCCTAGGTTCAATAATACATATATACAATTTAGCGAATATGGGAACTTGAACGTTTGATACAGCGGAGAACAGATGCCCTTTGGGCATCCATACTCTAGTCCAAATTAATAAATTTACCTAATATATCTTATCAATATTAATCTATCAGCTAATAGTATATCTATATTCTCTCCTAAAAATAGTTCTAGCATATCAGTTAATCTATCATTAATCTCAATATAACATCAAATCCCAATTATGAAGTACTAATCGATGCGCTAATAGCATATAATTACTATAATAATCTCCATATATAATACAGTAACGTAACAGTCTCGTACAATAAGTGTCTGATAACATCATCTCAGCTCGATTGCGATATAACCTACAATTGCATTGTACGAACTCCATATGCATATTGACTAAACTCTCTATATAATCTCACTATATATATCAGATTCAAATTGTACCTTAGACTCTATATCTATATTTTATCGAAGAATTATTGATCGTTTCAGACCCTCACCGATATACTTTAGCCGTCAATCTCTCGACATTCTCCATAACTAACCTCATCCTCTCTATAATAATCAAGTATAATTTCATCAAGATTCACCACATATTAAATATAAACATTTAAAACAAAAAAGCATTACCTTAATGAGCTAGTAATAGAAAATTAACATCAACTAAAACCATACACTACTATCATTCGTCACTTACCATCTTATGACGCTAAAATTCTATTCTTCGACCTACCAAGACTAATCTTACCGTTCTTATATATATACATGACATATTACACTGCCTATGATTATGAATACAGTATATAGTAATATAATAGATTATTAAGAATATCACGTCAAATTAGTAATAAGTATAATAGAAGATAGATAGATAGAAAAGATAAATTAATATGATTAAGATAATATGTAAGATAATATATAATAAATAGGATATAAATATAGTTCGATATCCTCAAGAGGTTTAATTTGAATGAAAATTAATAGAATTTAAGATATATATAGATATATGAATAGATATAATATAATAGATATAAAATTAAAATTATATTAATTAAATAATAATATGAAAGATAGATAGAATATTAAGATAGTATATATGTAATGATTCTACAAATAGATAATGATAGATAGATTATGAATAGTATATAACGATATATATATGAAATAAACCAATTCAAGGAATTATATTGTTACTCATATATTAAAAAATAAGAAATACTGGCAGAGAATACTGTATAAATCTATACAACACACAATAGAAGTGCCGAATTCGATCCCTCTAATAAGGACGAAGAATAGAAACCTTCAAGAACATTTTCTCTTCTTTTTTTATACCATGATTTCGTAAATATATATTAGAAGAATAATGTAACAATAATCTCTTCGCTCGCTCTCAATTTAGTGAGAGTCGTAGACAAAGATAATTCTCGCTATATAAAAGCAGAGAGACGACCCGCCCAAACCTGTACACAAAACTCTTACTCATGTAGTACTTCTGGATTACTCTTGTCATTTTAATATTTATAAATATTTACAAAAGAAAAGATGTATGTAAGATTTATTAATTATACTTGAAAAAAATATATTTATGATACTAAATAAGATACTATTTATTATTCTAATTATTATTATTAGAATAATTATAATTATTCATTACCTCTGTCAAATAAAATATTATCCTCACTTAATAATGACAGGAAATTAAAGAGCTTGACTGTGAGGTCTGTGCGTATATATATTAGAATATATAATTATATATATTAATAAATATATATATATATATATAATAATTAATATTTATAATATTATATATAATATATATATATAATAAATACTATATATATAGAGATCTATTAAGTATTTGATTCGTGTTAGAACTCATAACCTTTAGTTCTTCTTGAAAATTTGGAGTCTCGAGTCTGCCGGTGTAATGTGAATATAGAATATATAGTGTGTATAATAAATATGTATAATAATAGTAAAAGATATAAAATATATTAATATAATAATAGATATATATATAAAGATATATTAAATAATAAATAATTAATTGTGATATGTTAATGGAGAGATAGGTGAATATATAAGACTATTAACATTATTTACGCTTTTGATATAATAGAGAAGATAAAATATAGTTTCTGCCGAAGCCGCTAAAACTTTATATAATTAATAATATAATATAATATTATATATATAATATATAAGAATAAATAAAATATAAGTATTAGATCATAGTATGGCATATATAATATAGTAATTATATATATATATATATAGATATAATATTAATATATATAATAAATATAATATATATTATTATATATAGAAATATAATTATAAATATTGATAAAATATGCTCTAATTAATGTAGGAAACTAGTCGGGTTTACGCCTATAATATATAGACAAAGGACATGCATACTAAATATTGGTAGTCAAGATAAAGATTTAAGTAAGTCGATTAGCTGAAAATAAAACTCAGCCCTGCAGACTAAATAAATATTATAAGTTTAGAGAAATATAGATTCTTGATATTTTAAGAGGTAGAAAATCTATATCGGAATAATATATGGTCGGTATAACGTGCTATTGTATGACTCTTATATGCCATTATCATTATTCGCAAGCACTAATAAAGTTAAAATTATGGAAACGTATTAAAATAACCAATTAGAACCAGTGAAAGTACAATAACTAACAGTAACCCAGTCAACCCGTTTGCAGAAGTACATCACATCATATGATTTGTATCGAAAGAAGAAGTAATAATAAAATTTAATATAGTGCAAGAAAAATAAGGCGATAGACTCAAAAAAGAGGCCGATGATAAAATATAAATATAGAGGAGGGATATAAAAAGTTCTTGGTGGGTATATATGAAGTACTCGCTCAATTGTCTACTCAATAAAAATATAGGTTGAGAGAACAAAATGTTCTCAAATTCCCTTTTCAAAATAATAAGTCCTATAGAAATATAATCTATCTACTCTACACACTAATAGTCGCTATGTTCGCATATAACAAACTGGTTCAGTCATACCGTATGACATCACTCGTCACTATCATTTTCCTCCTATCTTATCAGTGTCTAAGGTATAGAAAATCACTACTATATATAGCAAAATATAATATAACAGCTGCATCCATTATAGCATCCTCACCTCCTCCTCCTAATACTAATCCCTTCCCTCCAATAATATACTAACACTATCTCACTAAACATAAACTACTATAGTATAATATACATAAATAATATTAGATAAACATTACAACCTATAATAACACTATACTCATGTAAAGATCACATAATGTAAACTGACATAATAGGCAGACTATAATGATATGATAAGAGTACCTATAATACTATAGAAGTCATTATAAGCAATTAAAAGGAGCGATACTTTTATTCAAATAGACACCGATATCAAATATGTAATAAAATATTAGATATTAAAAATAAAAATAAGACAGAGGATAACCTTTGCCAAGAATGAAGTCCTAGAGGAATAATGGAAACCATGATTAAAAAATAGAAATAGGTTCAAATATTGCATCAAGGATGGATTATAAAATTAAATATAAATATAAATAAAAAAGTATTAAACTAAATAAAATACATTTAAAACTAAGTCACATAATATAATAATATAATTGGATAATATATAAGCAATACAATATATCATCGTCTTATTTCTCGAGAGACACGACTTAGACTCGAACAAACAAAGAGCAAAAACAAGACTACATATTAAAAATGGGACAATACATATGAGAAAACACGAGCCCTTGAGAGTGAGCGGAACAATGTCACCCACTCACAAGAACCCAATACTTCACCAACCCTAAAACCACAAGAGCCATATTCCTTCAATATCTCCCCACTATCTCATATACTTATCAATAACATCTTTCAAGAGTTAGGTGAGCTGCTACAAAGAAAGGGAAATCGTGTAAGTTGTACAAAGCACAAGCGCAAGAGAGGCTAATAAATAGACAAGGAAGATGAGGAATGAATATTGATTTTTTAAAAAATCTGACCATATTTGAATTTTGAATGTGTAATTTTAATCGTTAAACAAAATTAATGAATTGAATTTATAATAATGAAAATATGTATAACTAACAACGAAAATATCATATGTATTTATTTTTTATACTATTCCTTACAAAATTAATTCAATGGTCTAGATCAGCAGGATAGCATAGTAGTCACTACCACCTTCACTGTACTCAAATTTAGATTAAAACATAAAACCTCAAAACATTCAATTTAAATTTCCTATTGTTGGACAGAAACAGGGCTTTTTATTTGAGTGTGAAGTATACATAAATAACCTTGTAACCAATAAATTTTAATATCTTAAATGTTCTGCTCTTCAGATTTTAGAAACACTTGAAAAAAATATGTAACGTCAGATTATCGTAGTTTCATGTTAAATTATTGTTTCAGTTAAGGAATATCAAATGATTGAAACGGCGTGCAAAGAAGGAAGGTATTTGATAGGCGAAAATAAGTAATGTGCCCTGAGTTAACTCTAAATAATATATTATTATTAACCAGAACTCATTATGGAGAGAAAAAATTTTCAACTGTTGTATATACAGTATATGTTTTATTATTTTTTTTCTTATTAATGTGAGAGGTGGTGTTTGCACACAAGGCTATATCACAACAAAAGGTACAAATCGTCAAGATTATTAAAGGAAATAATACTCGTATTAAGAGGAGAAACTGAGATACTTTCACCTAGTAATGAAATAATTACACTTCATAATGAGTTCTGTGAGCATGAAATCAAACGGAATGAGGTAGATAAAAACAGCAAGTGCCTATATAATGAAGCACAATCAAGAACCAGAGATGAATGTTGATTAAAATTGCGATAGTCATAAGTAGCCTAACATTAAGGACCGATGAGAAACGCTAAAGAATATAACCCAACGAATTACTGAAAAATAATAATACGAAGATAAAGCAAAGTTATTGCAGGGAACAGCTTGAAATTTCGTAGTAACAGTAGAAAATAATAAGTTCGCAGATTATACTAAAACAAATATCTACAAAAAGCAGGTTTTCATCGCAACAGAAGGGTGCACAGTGCGGATATATAAGTACCAAACGTAGTTATCAAATGATATTATCCGAAAAGTAAAGAAAATAGATCACGTGTTTGATAGAAAAAGAATGCGATAATAATACCGCAGGCAAGCAACAACCAAGTAGAAATATTATAAGTGGAGACGAAGATGAATCAGATTATTCATATCATAGATTATTCGTTAGAGTATCGATAAACATAATTTGTATTGAAGATATTTAGGATTATTTGTTTTCTTTAAGCTTTAGAACTTAGCCCTATTTTACAGAGAATACCCTATAGTGGGAGTTGGAACTAAAGATATAATGTGTTTTGAATCTTTAGTATTATTTTTTTCCATTGGGTGTACGTTTATGAGAATTGAATTTCAGTCTCTCAAGCTATCCAAGATTCATTGCACCAATTTTTGTTCACTTTTCTTTCCACGAATATTTTAGTGATGATTACGATTATAGATATTATAGGGGACTAGCCGAAATGGTCGACAGGAAAATGCGGTCGACACAGCATTAAAAAAATTTCCTGTACAGCCGCCACAACCGTTAGGTTTAGGTTAAGGTTAAGGTTATAAGGTTAGGTTAAGTTAGGTTAGGTTAGGTTAGGTAGGTTAAGTTAAGTTTAGGTTAAGGTTAAGTTAGGTTAGTTAGGTTAGGTTAGGTTAGGTTAGGTTAGGTTAGGCTAGGTTAGTTAGGTTAGGATAGGGTTAGGGTAGGGTTAGGTTAAGTTGGGTTAGGTTAGGTTCGTTTAGGTTAGGTTAGTTAGAGTTAGGTTAGGTTAGGTTTAGGTTAGGCTTAAGGTTAGTTAGTTAGGTAAGGTTAGGCTTAAGTTGGTAGGTTAGGTTAGGTTAGGTTAGGTTAGGTTAGGTTAGGTTGTATTCGTTAGAGAGTTATGAGTAGTTATTATTTTTATCAGACGTCACTTGATTGGTCTTTCAAGACCATTAATTTATTATTCTTTTCACTTTTTGTTTTAATAATCTTAAAAATTAAAATATTTTTTAATTAAATACTTTAATGATTTATACTTTATTTTTTTCCATAATTCACATATTTATTTTCTTCTTTATCTTTTATTTTTTATAGTTTAAACCATTTTTTTAAAACAAGCACTTTTTTCTATATATGTGTACATACATACATACATACATACATACATACATACATACATACATACATACATACATACATACATACATACATACAATACATTACCATACGACCTTGTTGCAGTACTATCACCGACAATATTTTAATCGTGTTTTCATAAAATGATAATAGACATTGTTCAGTTGATGATTTAAACATTCTGTTAATTATCTCCAACAACGAAAGATGCAATGGCCATTATAATAAAACTTCGGGGTATTAAAATAACAAAAATATTTTATAAAATTTTAAATAAATATATTCTAAACAAGTTTATTAAAGTGGAAAAAAAATATTCATAAAATCTAGAAACTGTTTACATAAATATTTGGGTTACTTTTGATCCTACAAAGGCTTGTTAAGGTGAATCAAGGTATTTATTTCTTCGTGGTAATTTCTCCAACAAGTAGGGGGAAAGGAGGGGAATTGAATGATGTCGGTGGAAGGGGCCTTCTCCAATTCACTCAACCCTTTTTCTTGCCCTTTTTTTTATTACCCTCTTTGCTGTTGCCTTTCCTTCCTTTTTTTTATTATCCTTTTTGCTGTTGCCTTTCCTTCCTTTTGTCCCTCTGGGTCTACCATTCTGCCAGGCTCCTTTATTATTCTTTTTACTAACTGCTTTGATTAATTACCTTTGGGGCAACTCAAACAGCACCTGCAACGAAAATTGGCCAAAATGGAGCTGGAGCAGGGTTCGGGTCTCGATCTGGAATTGGGCTACTCTCAACTGTTAAAGATGTCATAAGTATCGCCCCCACAAATATTAGCAGAAGTGTTGAAACTGAAGCCTGATATATATATATATACTATATAATATATATATATATATATATATATACTAATATATAATATATATATATATATATATATATATAATTATAAATTATATATAGTATATATAATTATATATATACTATATATATCAATTGCTTACTAACAATGAATCAGTATTATTGAAGAGGTGATAAGTGACATGGTATGGGCTTTGTTGGTGCACAGGCAGTGAAATGGGTATTTTGGAAATTTACGGGCCTTTAGTAAAAAGAGCCTGGTAATCGGGTTAAAGTGAAAAAAAGCTGTAAGAATGAGTAAATTGACAGAAGGTATAGATCAAAATACTGGTGAAATGGCAAAGTACAGAGGCGAGATGTGATTGAGTAGTTTGGATGTTGTGTAACAAGCGTTTAAGTAAGGACTATTAGTTCCGAGGGGTTGCGAGGAGAGCTGTATATATCTTCCCTTGTGATAAGTGCGTAGGATAGGATAAGGGTAACTACAAGAAATTATAAGGGGAAATGTTTAGAGTGTTGTATGGGAAGGTCATTATGCTGATATTTTGTGCAGTGGAAAGAGTGCCGTCGAGTGACTGAGGATTGATTGCGTGATAGACGAAGGTGCGCTCGTAGAAGGCTTGGATAGTGTGGAGTGCTGGAATCAAATCTTTACTCAGTGGAATACAACCATGAATCGTGAAATGAGAGAGCGAAGAATATAGATTGATATTTAGGTTTTTATGGATTCTGTCAAACAGAGGAGTATGATAGGATTCAGAAGAACATTGTCCATTGTGTTAGTGATATTATAAGTAGTGTTGGTAGCTTCTGATTCAATCAAAAGTATATGCATGTATGATAGTGAAGCATGGTGAGAAATTACAATGTAGTTTGAAACGGTATATGCATAGTTTAATATTAAATAGCGGATAGTAGGAGCAGCGATGTGTTATATTTTCCTCAGTATTCAATTTCCTATATGAAATGCATGGGTTATTGATGAATTTAGAGAGTTGAGGGATGGCACAGGGGAAACGGTATTAGATGTGGTGAATGGAGAGAGTTGGAGAAGTTGCCCTAACTATTATATGCGGAAGATTTGGTTTTCTGTGGCGCAATCTGAAAAGAGTTGAGAGGATTGATAGAGGGCTTTGGCAGGGTGTGTAAATGACGGGCATGCCTAAGTAAGCGTTATGAGAAGGAGCAGGAATAGCATTATAGTGAGTGCGAGGGACAGTTCCTCGTGTGAAGTTATGTTGGATGGGTAGCAACTGGAACAAGTGTCTGATGTTAACACTATTAGGATATAATGTTGGATGAAAAGGAAATGATGATGCAGTGTTGTAGTAGGAAAGGTTGTGAATAGGTAGGAAGTATCTGATGCAATAAAATTTCTGCGTGAATGTAAAAAAGCGGACTAAGTGTTGAGGATGCGCTAGGGTCTGTACATGATGGGTTGGCTTGTTACCCTCGTGTTAATTTCTCCTATCAAGTAGTGAGACTATGAATCATTGAAATTAGAGGTATAGATCATGGGTACAATGTTTTCAGAAGGACAATCTTAAGGGGTTGATTGTCCGTGTTAGGTGTGAGAAGGATTGATAAAATTAGAAATGACTTTGGAGTTGTGTGGTGTGAAAAAGGGGTAATTGAGTTCGTAAATGCAAAAGCGCGCATTTTTAGAAGGTCCGGTCATGTGGAAAGGATGGCCATGATGAGTCGAATGATTTAAGACGGAGTATATAGCAGTGAGCAATGCTGGGAATCGACTGGCTGAGAGACCGAAGAAAAAGTAGATTGAGTCAGTCAACAGGATGCCTGAAGGAGAGGAATGTTGAGTTTGGCAGAGGAGAGGATAAAGGTGCATAATAGAAATAAAGGTTATTCTTTTGAGGCGTATATGGTTGTGGCGCAGGCCTGCTGCCCTCAAAGGGCGATTGCCACCACACAATGAATCGAAGATTGCGCATGTGAGGGTTTATCGCGAGTCCCCGTGCAAGCACTACTCATGAGATTTTTCTGACTCGACACCAGTTCTCATTATCCAAACGCAGCGTACTACCCAACAGGCACCCCGGCAGTATAGGCTTGGCCTTTCTTTCCGACTTGCGTCATATTGTTCAACTACTTTTCTGTTTCCAGTGCATGTGACGCACCTTACCCACTAGTCTGGAGAAAGAAAGTGTGTGATGATGATGATAATAATATATATTTAATACTAATTATATTATAAGTATATATATATATATATATATATATATATATATATAATAAAATTAATATATATATATATAGTATATATATATATATATATAATATATATTATATATAATATATATATATATATATATAATATATATATATAATATATATAATATATATATATTATATATATAATATATTATATATATACAATATATATATATATATAATATATATATATGTCGGGAATTATTATTATTATTATTATTATTATTATTATTATTATTATTATTATTATTATTATTATTATTATTATTATTATTATTATTATTATTATTATTATTATTATTATAAAACATGGCTACAATGAATAATTCCTTTTAAACCTACTTCAGAAATTATTAAATGGCAATTTTTATAAAAAATATTATCCTCCTTAGATTTTATCACATTATCTGGAGGAAGGGCAAAAAATTCTCAAAATTAAAAAATTTTCACATAATGAATGTGATTGAACATTAAAAAAAACGTTTATTTAATATTTTTTTTCCCTTTTCGTTCTATATTATTTTAATTATTTTCAAAGGTTGGAGATTTTTTAGCTTTTTTTTTTTATCTGCAAATTAATTTATGATTTTTAACCGGGACCGGATTATGTATACATAATTTTTAATGCATAACCGCACAATTAATTTGTACTATTCACATGGACCACAAAGTCGGGTTTTGAACCCCTTACCCTTAAGATTTAGGTTAAACAAAGTGTTACCTGCCTGTTTATCAACGCATGAGGCCTAAAGGAAACCCACCAAATTACCTCTGAAACTAACTTGCTTTTCGAGGAGTGAAGGATGTCATTGGCGGGACTTAAACCCTCGGTGGGTCCCCCCTGCTCACACTTCGGGTAGGGGCAACACCCAGGTAATTTTTAACCGATACTGTGAGCGGGGGGCCCACCGGAGTTAGATTAATGAATCCACGCTCGTAATAGACATGCATCATCCTCTCGGGGAAGCCAAGTCTAGCTTTTCAGAGGTAATTGGTATGATGTGTTTCCTTTTTAAGCACACGTTGGTCAGCAGGTAACATTCT
This sequence comes from Trachelipus rathkii, assembly GCA_015478945.1. NCBI lineage: Eukaryota > Metazoa > Arthropoda > Malacostraca > Isopoda > Trachelipodidae > Trachelipus > Trachelipus rathkii. The sequence continues at coordinate 62,020 of JABUQX010008572.1, forward strand.
TGGTTTACATCTTAAGGCTAAGGGTTCAAAAAACCCACTTAGGAGGGTCATGTGAAATATACAAATAATAGTGCGGTTATGCAATTTAAAAAATTATATATAATAATTTATATAATATAATAACTTAATATATATATATAATCATAATCATACTATATACTATATATTAATATACTAAATTTACTAAATAGTATAATTAATATATATATATAATATATATATATATTATATAATATATAGAATATATATGTATTAATATATAAATTTAATATATATATTATTAATATATATATATATATAATATATATATTAATATAATATATATATATATCTATACATACTATATATATATATAATATATACATATATACAATTATACATATCATAATATTTGAAACAGAAACGGAGAAATTTTGCCTAAGTTAGTTGGCTTCTATTTGTGCAGCAAGTCCCTATATAAAGATAATGATGGGGTTTTAACAAAATCCAATAACTTTTAAATGAGGGTTATTTACTTTAATAGTCATATATAACAAGAAGTCCTCTGTTGAGATTCCTTTTGTCTTTTTCTTAAGTTCATTTAGGTCACATCAGTTCAGTTACGGAACTGTTCCGCGGTTTACCTCCCACTTGTCCTGATTCTTTCTTTTTGGGACATTCTTGTCAATCTTGAGATTGAGTCGCTAAGGGTGTCTTATCCTGAATTTTAACCTCCCTCTGCTTGGAAATTGGCGTTTTCTTTAAAGTTAACTGAGAAAGCTGCAGTAACTAGAGGAGTAGTAATACTGAGTTAGTTTTATTTACTTCAGATTGTCTTCTGATTGATATATATTATTTCATTTCGACTTAGTTTATATTATTATTTCCATATTCGACTTCATGCTAAAATTTTGACATTGCGCAAATTATTGCATAACTGCTTAAATGGTAATAATCAGATTAACTTTTTTTCTATAAATTATCTATAAATTACAGTTAATTACACTATATATATTAATATATATAAATATAATATATTATATAATATATATATATAATACAGTTACAATATAATATATATATATATATATATATATAATTAATAATAAAAATATAGATATATATATTAGTATATAGCTTAATATACTTATATTATATATAATAAATTATATGATTGTAACTTACTCCTTTAGGAACATAATATCCGTAATGCTTCGTCTCCAATGCTGTTATTTTAACGGTGTTTAGTTTAAAATTTATTTAGTTTTCGCTCATTTTAATTTAATGTGCCCTATTGTTGTTTTAATGTTCATTTCTTACAATTTGTTTTACCGCTTTTACGTATCTTGGCCGCCTTTACATAATTAAATATAATATGAGGAATTACTTCCGAAAATTTTTGCGCATATTGCAGAATTGAAAGCTGAAAGTTATTGTTTGTATTTTTTACTTTCTCTTTTTCAAAGAAAGCTAATAAAGGAATAGGTTTTTAGTCATATTATCCTTTTATAAATATAAGGTTTTAAATTGAAATTTTAATGGTTTAATTGCAGGTTTTTTAGTAAGCTAGAGTATTTTTACATCTAGATTTTAATTAATTTCACATACTTTTATATTTAAACGTTTTTTTGTGTTTGTTTGGTTTATTTTCAGATATTTACAGTTCATTTATTTTAATACAAGACTTGTTTTTCTTTCTTTTTTAAACGTTTTTAGATTTTTTCAACCTATTTCTGTAAATACGGTTTTAGCGTATTCAAATTCCTATTATATACAAAATTTGAGTTTATAATTTTAAATGTTACTAGAACAATGAGATTTTTTAATTTAGTACATTCGATATATAAGTCAAGCTTATCACATAATTTCTGCGTTTTGTTTTTGTAATGCTACTTATGGCTATTTGCCCAAACATTTAATATAAATTTTGTTCGATCAAGTGCACGTGCGTGTGTAGTCAAGAGGCAAATATCCTGGATTAAAAAGGTCTGCGGGCTTTCTATTGAACCCATTCACCAAGGCAACGTAGTCAACGAGTAGAAATATTGCATAAAATCTAACTATTACCCCCAATATACAGAAGCTCTGGCAAAGAGTTGAAAGACCAATTTATTTTGACCCTGTCATGAGACATCAGCAATTGGCGAAGAAATATATCCCTGCTTAGAATAATAAATAATGATCCATAGATAATTATTTCATAATTTCCGTCTTAAAGGTGGAGTATGTGCCTATGTTAAACATAAACACTCCTGATTAATAACACGTCTCGTGAATCTTCGATGTTCTGTGTACAATGTTACTCATGGCTTAAATCTTTCTCCCTTCTACTACAAATATCTTGTGCTTCTGCTACTGCTCTCCATAACAGAAACAGATTTTCACGCCTTTTTTGAATATCTTTACTACTCACGAGACTGTTAATATCTTCTCATCCAAAATAACAAGGTCATCTTTATTTAGGGTGAATTTCAATTTGTAAACAACAACTGAATGGATATGGAAGTCCGTCTCATACCGATTCTTGGTGGGGAGGAGTAGCCGAATACAATTCAGTATTACTCCAAACGATCTGGAGCAGAACTAATTTATAAAGAACCACATCTACACATTCCGGATTCGCCTAACCGCAAATATCTTTGAAACACACTTGATCCTACTAATATATCGAACCACGTAGGCCATTCTCCATTTAAAATAACACTACTTTACGCTATACCTAAATCCGGTAAATATGGACCACAACCTTATATCTCTTCAAATTTTAATTTACCTTTTACTCATCTTAAAACAGACTCTACTAAATCCTGCCATATGACGTTATTTTATCTGGCACTATTGATCGACGGCCGACTTGGGTTGTATCTTGCGTTACTGCTTTTGAGGCTTAATGTAAGTTATTGAATGTGCGCTTTTATTTTCCTGTTTGAGAACGCTGTCCGCGCTTCTGCCGTAGAAGGTGAGGCGAGCTGTAAATTCGTATTGATGGGCAATGAGTAGGTTCGTCCTAATTCTTTCGACATATAAATCTTTATTCTCTCTCACAATCATAGTTCGATCGTGCTTGTTCTAATATGATGACAATATTAGAGCTAGGAGACAGTAGCATACACAAAACAACGTATCGGAAGAAATTAAGACTACCAGTCTTCGATTTAATAAATGTGTCTACCTATGCTGAAATTATTTAATTCAGAAAAGAAATCGATATGCAGGAATTACTTCTATCGTTCGAGGCATAAAAGCGGATGCTTTCATTCAAACGAAAGTTGCAGCATATAAACTGTACTCTACTCAATATATACTCTATACTCTTGTCTATGCACCCTTATCTAGCCTCTGCCAAACTCAATCTAAAAACAAACTTCTGTAAATCTGTCATTCCTATACACACATTATATTCGATATTTCCTCGTCTTATTGGATCTGACTAATTCTCCAACTGAAAAAGGCCAACTTTCACGACGGAACCCACATATAGTTGCCACCATTGGTTAACGAATATATATATAAAACTATAATATATCAGAGGCGACTCCTGCAATCGTGATACTTACCAGGGATAGCACGAAAAAAATAAAATAAAAAAAAGATATAACATAAAAAGATAATATATAGAAAACTAATTAATTTTTACAAAATTTAAATATAGGATGTAAAACAGATTCATTATATTCTTATTAATTTTACAATTAATATACAATAATATAAATAAATAAAAGATTATGACAAATTAAATAACAGAAAAAATATCAAGTATAACCCACTAATAAATATACGCCTTTTTAATAAACCCATTAAATAATGAGTAAGGCATCTACTGCTCAAAGAGGAGAGCTGATACCAGAAGGATAATCGTCGGACGAATTTATAATAATACCGAATTTTACTGAATTTGCCTATATATTAAATGACAAAATTTAATAATTTTGTTATCTAGTAACATAATGATTTAATAATAACATATATAGTTTATTATACCCAAATAAAAATTAATAATATTTATATATAGTTTAAATAACATATAATAAACAAGTAAATATTATTAATAAATAAATATAATTTAATTATAAAAAAAATTCTAACAGACTGGTTGGATAATAACAGGAAGGTAAAAAAAAAAACATATATATAATTATATATAAAAATTATAATTTATCAATAAGCCCAATAGAACAAACCAATAGAAAACGCGTACTAAGGATACAGTAGAAATATATTGTTTAGCAGAAGATATACCAAAGATTATATATGAATATAAAATCTATTTATAAAGCTAAATACGGTAATAAACAAGTAATAAAAAGATAGATATAAAGAATGATAAAAATATGTAAATTAATATCATAAAATTATAAATATAATATGAAAAGATATATATAAATAGATATTTATAATATATTTAATATTAAAATTAACTTCATAGTATAATATATAATATATAATAATATATATAATAATATATAGTATATATATTAAAAATATAATAGTATATATATTACATAATAATATTATATATATATATATAATATATATAATATATATATAATAAATATTACTAATATAGATATATATAATATATATATATATATATATATATATTAAATATAATAAATAACAGAGAAAAATATAAATAAACATAATTAATAAATAATATCTCTGATAAATATAATCAAGAAGTAAAGATAGATAACAGAAAATAATATATATAAAAATATAATATATTAAATAAAATAAATAGAAATAAATAATATATATAATAAATAATAATAAATATTAAAATAAAAATTATATATATATAATATAAGATTAAAATAAACTCCATTGAAGGAATCTTCACTTACCAATGAGATTAGACCCGGGCTCCTCTAAAGCTCGAAACGGTATAAAAAAAAAAGAAACACCCAAAATTAATTGCCAGAGGGTAGTTACAGCCTCAACCACGAGACAAGACTTAACACAAAGAATACGCGAACTTAAGAACCCTATTGAAAGAGTGCCTCTATTCAATAGGAATAAGGACCGCCTGGTCAGGACAGATACCTCAGCCACGCATCTGCGCTTG